>APFE030750876.1:169524-222743 GCA_000404065.3 Pinus taeda | reverse complement strand
AGTAATATAATAGAAGTTACCTTGGCAACAGGAGAAAAAATATCACCAAAATCAATTCCCGACACCTGGGAATAACCTTTTGCTACCAACCGAGCTTTGTATTTCTCCACTTTTCTATCTGCATTTGTCTTCTTTTTGAACACCCATTTGCTGCCAATGGGTTTCCTTCTAGCTGGCAACTCCACCAGATCCCAAGCCTCATTTTTGTGCAAAGATGCCTTTTCATCAACCATGGCCTCTTTCCAGAGTTTTCCATCCTCTTAATCTACTGCTTCCTTCACAGTTCTGGGAACATCGTCAGTAATAGAAAAAGCAAAATTTGAATAGAAAGCAGATGGATTATACCTTTCAGGCTACCTTCTTTCTCGAACTGATCTTTTCACAGCTGGAGTTTGTGGCTCTTCATCTTCTGATTCCTCCTCTGCTGTAGAGTCTGATTCTTCCTCCTTTAGCTCAAACTATATCTTCTTAGGTTCCTTTCATTGGACTTCATGTTTAAATAACATCTTTCACCTCTCTAAACACCACATCTTGGCTATACACAACCTTTCGTGTGACTGGATTCCAAAGCTTATAACCTTTTAAACCATCCTTTACCCAATAAAGATGCACTTTTTAGATTTACTATCTAACTTGGTTCGTTTCTCCTTTGGAATATATACATATGCATCACATCCAAATACCCTCAGATGTGAAAGAGAGGGTTTCTTACCATTCCATACCTCTTGTGGAGTCTTATCCTCCAACATTGATGAAGGTGACCTCTTGACCAGGTAACATGCAGTATCCACCACCTCTGCCCCGAATTCCTGTCCTAACCGACACCACTAAGCATGCTTCTTGCCCTTTCTATCAACTTCTTATTCATTCTTTCTGCAACTCCATTTTGCTAAGGTGTATATAGAGTAGTCTTCTGTCATGCTATACCACACTTCTTACAGAATTCTTCAAGTTCCTTACTGCAAAACTTTCCACCGTTATCTATCCTCAGCACCTTTATCTTCTTCTTTGTCTTGTTTTCCACCAGAGCCTTAAATTCTTTAAACCTGTCAAAGACTTTAGATTTCTTCTTAAGGAAATATATCCATGTATTCCTTGAGAAGTCATCTATAAATGATACATAGTACATAGACTTACCCAGTGATGGAACCTTCACAGGTCCAAACACATCACTGTGCACAAGTTCTAATATCTGTTTCGCCCTCTTACTACCAATGGGGAAACTCACCTGATTCTGCCTCCCATATACACAATTTTCATAGAAATCAAAATCCAGAGAGTTAATACTCATACCTTCTACCATATCGTACCATGAAGTATCCGAAGGCCCTTTTCTCCAATATGTCCAAGCCTTTGATGCCACAGCATGGTCTTCTCTCCAGAGACCACTATATTTTCTGCTCCACTTTCAGGAACCATAGAACTATCGCATCTATCTATAATAGTGGTACCTTGCAGCTTGTACAGAGTTCCAATCCGAACTCCCCGCATCAATACCAGTGCTCCCTGAACCATCTTGCAGGTATCCTTCTCGAACACTATTTTTACACCTGCATCATCTAGCTTGCTAATAGAAATCAAATTTCTGGCTAATGCAGGAATATGTAGAACACCTGGAAGCATTCTAACCCTTCCACCTTGCATCTTCA
Source organism: Pinus taeda (assembly GCA_000404065.3). NCBI lineage: Eukaryota > Viridiplantae > Streptophyta > Pinopsida > Pinales > Pinaceae > Pinus > Pinus taeda. The sequence continues at coordinate 221,094 of APFE030750876.1, read as the reverse complement.
ACTTTAATTTTCTGCGACCAATGATTCTAGCCTTCCTATCATCTCCCAAGAAGACATCAGCACCATCATATTTCTCATACTTGCAGAATCACTCCTTATGGGGAGTGAAGTGAAAGGATGCACTTGAGTCAATCAACCATGCCTCATGATCTACATGTGTACTTGAAGAAGCCAAGTACACATGCCCACCTTCATCTGAGTTGGTTTTTGCCTCTGCAAAAGGAGCCTCATCAGATCCCTTTCCTTTGTCAAGAGCTTTAGATTTATAGTCCTTTTTGTAGTGCCCTTCCTTTCCACATTTCCAGCACACCACCTTTATAGGTTTTCCTAGAGATTTAGATCTCCCTTTAGATTTAGATCTCCCACTCAATGACTTATTTTTGTTTCTGTTTTGGATCTGCCCTCGTACAGACAAGGCATCACCATTTTGGCTCTCCTTATTTTTCCAACTCATCTCCTCCGTTAACAAGGATGAGACTATTTCATCAAAATGCAACACAGTTGCATTGCTACCTATTGCAATAAGCAGACTATCCCACGAATCTGGTAGAGAACACAACAAACTGATGCACTTATCTTCAGCTAAAATTTTAATATCAATAGATGCTAACTGACTTACCATAGTATTAAATGCATTCAGATGCTCTGTCACCGAGTCTCCATCTTTCATCCTTAGGTTATACAGCTTTTTCTGCAAGAACAGTTTATTCACTAAAGACCTAGATTGGTACAAAGTCCCTAACTTGTCCCACAAAGCCTTTGCCATAGCTTCCCCTGATACATTCAACAATACTGAATCTGAGACACACAATCGTATTGTGCTCTTTGCCTTTCGATCCAACTTCTTCCATTCTTCATCAGACACTCCCATTGGTTTAGTACCCGGATCTACCGCGATCCACTGGTCTTTATCCACCAACAGATCCTCCATATTGAGTTTCCACAAGTCAAAACTCTGACCATTAAATTTCTCGATCTCTATCATTCAACTACTTGCCATCTTCTTTCATCACCAGAATTGTTCTCGCAGATCTCCCACTGAATAAGGTCTACCACAGGCCTGAGCGAAACCCCTCAGTAACAAAGGCGTCCCCTTGAAGCCAAAACAACTCTTATACCAAATGTAGGTTTTAACCCCGTACAGAAATTACCTACATACGAATTCTAAAACACAAAAAATAAACAATGCTAGATCATAACATGTAAAACACATATACACAAAGATTTCCCCTGGATCCCAAAACCGGGACTACCAACTTGATTTTTCATTATGTTCCTTTCAATGTTACAGTACATATTTATACATGCCGAAGCATCCGATACCATAGATTGAAAACCATCACGTACAATACCATGGACCGAAAACCATCGCGTCTAATACGATGGACCGAAAACCATCGCGTCTAAAAAATATGTGTGAAAATCATGCACAAAACCATAGGTGGGTCTGCCCAACCTAACATAGGGTCCAAAACCAAAAGTTTCTGGGGTGTTGCCCCGAACCCCATAAAGTGGGGTTACAGGTGCCCTTCAAACCCCCTGTTAACTCCGTGGAAAGAATATAACACAACCCAACAGTGTAGGGTTTTGTTGGTTAGCGCAAATAACTCTGAACTTGGGTCCAAGCCCCATAAAGCCAACAAATGGTTCCATTGTTGGGACCAGTATCTATCTGAGGGACGTGTGATGTGGGGTCCTTGGAAACCAACAAAGAAGGAGATTGAAAAGTGGATAGAGTGGAATTTGCACAAGTTTGCAGCTCAAGAAAATAGAAATCCATGCTTGTCGAAAGAAGAATGGTTGCAGAGGTATCTGTATACAGACAAACACAAAGTTTTCTTTTGTACCTTCCTGTATGAAATATATGAATGGTTGGCTAAATTGGCGGATGGTAAACCTACTTGGAAGCTAGATAACCTTGTTGTGTGGATTCCAAGGTTAGTGAAGTGACTGGAAAGATCAAAATGAAAGGTTGTGAAGGTCTTACTAGATCGATAGTATTTTGGGCGGATTTATCATTGAGTTCACGATTGATATGTCTACCAATTATACTGAAGTTGAACGCTGATTTTTAAAACGACTATGAGGTATCTGAAGTCTCTGAAAATTTGAATTAAAATGCTATTATGCAAGAAATGGGTTATGCCACTAAATTGATGTTTAGAAGAGGCTCGACGGGAGCTACGTGAAGTGGGAAATAGTTCAGAAAATATCTAGATACAATTGTTGAGTACAGTCCTTTGTTGGGAGCATCCGATACTGAAGAAGAATGTAATTGTCCAAAGACTCCCAGAGGTGCACTATAGTCAGTAGATTAAGGCACTGCAAGAATTCCACATCTATCCACTCCACCTCCACCATCATCTCCACCTCACACACCTATGCCTCCACCTTCTTCATTTAGTATGGCTAAAACTATGAAGATGCCTATATTCAGGGGTCTAGGGACAGAAGCCCCCGATCAATTCCGGTCTGTAGCTAATGCTGTGTGGAAGTCACATTAGATAATGGATGACGATCTGAAGAAAGTGCAACTGGTTACAACATTGCAAGATAGGGCGTTGAGTTGGTATATTAAGTACAATACGACTCATCTAGTTGCATCATTGAAAGACACAAAAGATGCATTGAATAATGAATTCAGAAAGCCAAAGTCTCAAGCCCAGTATGTGACCGAGCTCAAAGAAATTAAGTAGAAGGTGAATGAATCTTCATGGGATATTGATCAGAGGCTTAAATGTCTGCTACAACAGGCTAATCTATAGATCTCAGATGAGAAACATAAGGACTGGTATATTGCTACGCTGCTACCTCATTTGACATTATTATTTCACAACAGAAGCTTGAATCACAAGCTGAAGTGATGGAAATTGCTATGGAGTTGGAGGCTTCACCTATTCAAGGTACGAATCTGGGAGTGCAGGAGATTCATACGTAGTTGCCTAGCCTACATATGGAGTTGCAGGATCTCAAAAAGGGAAAAGAGGTAAAAAATGAGACCCGTTCTGAAATGTGGTGCTTAAAGTGCAAAGGAAATGGTCATGACAAGGATCATTTCTTGGTATATCCAAACTATCTAATTGGGGGAGGTCTTAACCCCCTGAAGCCAGAAAATTCCACTGGATTAAGTAATAGTGCAATACCATGGTGCACTATCTTTCAAATAGCAGGAAAACACTCAACTGACAATTGCCATTTGTTGCAGAAGTTCGTATAGACTCCCTAACAACTATTATGCAATTTTTGTAAGTCTATAGACCATGATGAGGGAAACTACCAAAGTTATGAGTTAATAATGGACAAAACTCTGACATATGGAGTATAGGTTGAGACACATCCATAATAGGATCAAGGCACACCTGTAGCGTGTGGAGGATTCTAGGGATGAGGAAGAGGACGAGGGGGAGGAGATGGAAGACGCCGCAGACAGGTTATTTGTTACAATTGTGGGGAACCAGGCCACTATGCACGAGATTGTTAAAACTCGATGCACCCCTCTTATTAGTATTTCCGACAATTTGACCACATAATAGAATATTGTCGTATACTCTTCGCAAAGATGCAAGAGAAGAAGAACCAGCAACCCACTCAAAACATCCAAATGATGAGGTTAGAACCACACGAGGATGGCCCAAGTGTTAATATAGTTACGCGAAGTGGTATAACTATTGGGGAAGATAAAGCCGTAGGGAAACAACCAAAAGAGAATACATGGGCGCATAGGGCTGTTGACAAGGATACTGAATTTGATTTGCATAAGGAAAAAGAAACATTTATGGAGGCGAAGAAGAGCTTTATGGATTTAGGGGCTTCCACATCATAGAATCAGAATACACGAACAGAGAAGCCTGAAGAGGTCATTGATGCTCAGGAAACAAATCCCTCAGTATTGAAATCCTTCTTGCAAACCTGCATGAAGCTCTTATGGGACCAAAAAGTAGTAGAGGGACTACAAGAGTTAATAGACAACTACACTAGAAAGGGTAAGCTGCTACTTGAACAATGTGCAGTGCATAAAGTCGACAAAAGTAAGAAAAGGACTGGTTGGGAGATGAGATTGACTGCCTAGATTGGAGAGTTTGAAATGGACCAGGTAATCTTAGATTTGGGATCTGATGTGAATGTTTTGCCTAAATAAACCTGGTAAAGAATGGAAAAGACAATGCTATAATGGTCCCCAATTCAATGGTGAATGGAAAGCCAACAAAAGATTATTCCTATGGGACACCTACATGGAGTAACTGTAGACATTGAAGGGGCACACACTATAGCTGATTTTGAGCTAATCAAAATAGGGGATGAAAGTAATCCCTACCTAGCACTGTTTGGAATCGATTGGGCATTGGATTGAATGCGGTCATCAACTTGAAGAAGTGCAACATGACATTTGAGAAGAAGGAACTGAGAGTCATTATTCCACTGGATCCAGCCGAGGGTGCGTGGTATACTGAACCAGTCTGAGATTACTATGATGAGGATGATATTGAACAGATCTATAAGCTTACTATGTGGAAAAAGGATTGGATCAATCCTACAGTGGATGAAAGAATTACTTGATACAAGGACAACTACTGCAAATTGGATTCAGATGAGGAGCTCGAGCATTGGCTGAATATATTGCATGAAGTATCAACACTGCAATGCAACAGACTTACTAAATCACTCTGATGTATATCTACCGAGGCACACAATTTACCATATTATGATGGTTTAGAAGATGTAAATTTGTTTCTTGATAAATTTGAAAGGGATGTACTAGAGGAGCATCAGTTCCAAGCATTGGACATCGCGTTGAGAGCTACACCTACCAGATGGTGGGGTACACGTAAGAACAATTTTTTCGACTGGAAGGAGTACCAAAGGATGATGAAGTTTTGATTTGGCTATGCGAATACCCACATTACTGAAAAATATATAGGGAATGATGATCCACACAAACATTTGGCTTGTTGGACGAAAGCATGGGGAGAGGAACCATAGCTTGAGTGGGTACATATATTCTACCACACCTTGGATGCTATTATGATGAATTGGTACTTAAAAAGAGAGTTGCAACATGGAACCATAGAGTCAGACTTTATGAAGGAGAGTTTTTTGCTAACATTCAGTTTTTTGGACCGATATGAATGTATTGATGAAGCATTACAGGAAATCAAGGTTGCGATATTCACAACACTTGTAGAGCCTATCACATGGGTACAACTTGATTGGAGTACACAACTGCGCCATGCTCTGGAGTGTTACAATGTTACCACAGAAGAAGGTGAGGAAGATCCCAGGAATATCAGTGTTCTGGAGTCAGAGGGACAACGCGAAGTCGTTAGACTTGAGGTAGAGGTTCTTGACATTTCAAAACCATTAAAGACCAAGCAAGTGAACATTAGGTTGGAAGTGTAATCGAATTTTGCAAATATAGGCGATTACTAGGATGGGGACACAATTGACAAAGTCACGGAGTTGTTACATGAATATCAAGACTTATTTCCCAGAATGTTCTATGGTCTAAAGGGGATAGTAGGTGATCTGAGTGTTATGAAGATCAATCTGAAGCCAGATGTGAAGCTAGTAAAGCAGCGCCCCTACCAATTGAATCCTAAATAAAAAGAAAAGGTGCGCGAAGAACTAGATAAAATGCTTGCAGCAGGAATTATTGAGCCTGTAGAAGAATCTAGCTGGGTTAGTCCGATGGTGGTTCAGGAGAAGAAGATAAAAGGGGAAATCAAGATCTACGTAGATCTAAGGAAGTTGAACGATGCTTGTGTACATGATCCATTCCCTACGTCGTTCACAAATGAAGTGTTGGAAAATGTTAGTGGTTAAGAAGCATACTCTTTTACAGATGGATTCTCAGGATATCACTAAGATCATGCCAAAAGATCGAAGCAAGGCTATCTTCACCACAGAATGGGGCTCTTTTCAGTATACAGGTATGCCCTTTGGACTTAATAATGCCCCTGTGATCTTTTCTAGGGTGGTAGTTGCAACCTTTAAGGAATTTATTCACAAGTTTTTGGAGGTCTACTTTGATTTTTGGACGGTGTTTGGGTTAGTTAAAAAGCATGTTTCAAGTCTTTGCCTAATGCTAGATACTTGTAGAAAGTATCAAATCTCCCTAAATATGAAGAAATGTATATTTTGCATACCATATGAAATACTTTTAGGCCATGTTGTTTGTAAGCAAGGGTTGATGGTGGACCCTGCTAAAATTGCGGTGATGATAAATTTGGATCCTCTGAGGAATGTAAAGCAGTTGCATGCAACATTGGGCCATACATGATACTATAGAAAGTTCATTAAGGCATATGCGTAGATCATTGCGCCCATGGAGAAATTGTTGAAGAAAGATGCAACATTTTTCTAATATGACAATTACCAGAAAAGATTAGATGTTTTAAAGGAAAATATGGTTACAATGCCTATTATAGTGTTTCTAGATTGGAAGAAATAATTCCATGTACATGTGGATGCATCTTGCATATCATTAGGATCAGTTTTAACCCAACCAGACACAGGAGATATCGATCATCCCATTCATTTGCAAGTAGAAAACTGTCTAAGGTAGAGCGGAATTATTTAACCACATAGTGCGAAGGGTTGGAGATGGTATATGCACTCCAAAAGTTCAAGAATTATCTGTTGGGTGTGTGTTGGCTTATTGGGGCCTGACCCAGGTTTGAAAGAGTTATTAGCTAAACAAATCCTGTGCTACCAGCCCGTTCGGCAACAATCCGCAGAGCATGGATTGAAGTCTCACCCGAGGTAGCAGGGGAGGGTGCTGGAACCAGGTTTTCACACCCTTGGGATGTCTTGATGTGGTATGGATGGGGTCGCGAATTGATTTGGGCCCTCGCACTACTCTGTACTGTTATCAAGCTTCTGTGTAGATCCGTACCAACGTGATTTTGTTATTATAAGTTTATTATAGATCTATTCTACTTCTTACGGTCTTAAAACATTTAAAAATAATACCCAGTGTGCCCATAAATATGCATAAATTCAGAACATAAGCAACAGATAGATTCGCGATGAAACACACAATGATTTAGAGTTTCTTATCTTTATTGATCTCCTTCTTAGTACAACCAGATCCGCCCTGTGCACTCAGCTATAAGGGTCCGCACACACAGTTGCAGACTCTGCCTAGCCTTTGCGCACACAGCTGTAGAGCCTCTATCTATCTACCAACACTCTTGACTCAAACTTACAGACAAAAAAAGAATATTACTTTCATAAACCCATAACATTCAAGATCAAAACAAAAACTGCCTTCTAACCTTAGAGCCTTTCTCTATTTATACATTCCTATGGTCCGCGGAACATGGGTAGGCCGACTCACTTTCTTATTTTCTTACATTATCTTTCGGGCAGACAACCCTTTGACATGACTCATTACACTTCGTGCTTCATTGATCTCGTGGAGCCTTTACCATATCATTACCAAAATTGTGGGCTTTGAGCCCCAAAACTATTACGCGGGGCCTCTGCTACCCAACAGGCCCCCAAAACAATCATCGTGACTCGTCTCGAGTCACTCGGATGGTACGACAATCCTCACATGAAGGTCCATCAGCCACTTTTGCGCTTTGCTTACGCTTGCAACAAACTCTTCTGCCATATGCTGCACCAGTTGTACGCGAGCCACCGATGTATCCATTTCAGGTGTTTGTCTGGGTTCATATATTGCCTGCATGTGTGCTAATTTCCCCTCAATGTTGGTGGAGACCGTGAATGCCTCATCAAGCCAAGGCTGTATGTGCTGTTTAAGCACAGCTTCCTTCTGTTGCGCGATGTCAACTTGTGCCTTGAGACCTTGGGCCTCCCTCATTTTGGCCAACTGCTGCGTGATGGCAACCATTTGCATAGTCCCCTGGACTTGGTCATAAGCCTGCTACAACTCCCGCGTTTCTACCTCTACCTATTGTAGCGTTGGATCTTCCTGAGGGGATGTGAGCGTAAGGAGGGACTGATCCAACAATCTCAAGCAATCTTGGACAGTGTGCCCTATTACTTCCAATCCGGCTTGAATCTCTCCACGGCACTGTTCCTGAACTTCTGGAGGTGTAGGTGGCTGTGCCTTCATCCTTAGTTCCATAATTTGTAAGTTTAATTCCCACTGAGCTTTGGCTACTTCCTCTTGGGCTGTACGAAAGCTTGCGGCCATGTGATGGATCTTGTCAGTTATTGGAATTTATGTTGGCACAGCCAACTCTGGTACCATGCTACAAACCTCCGCCATGACCTGTTCCAATTCCTTGCTGTGTGCGACCAAGTCATCACACTGTAGACTAACCTGCTCCAGATTTTTCCTGTGCTTAGTTAAGATTTGGAGGGCACGACCTTCCCTGGCACGGAGCTCCATGGTTACCCCATCCTGCAGTTGGTATAGGGTTTCTCTAGGAAGATCGGCCAAATTCAGCCCCAACCCCTCATGTCACCTTCAACTTCTGCTACGATGACGCCGACTGATAATACTACAATGTGCATAGTGGAGGTGTGTACCATCTGCTCCGCTACGGTTATACCTTTTGTGAGCGTCGGAACCATCCCTCCTAGGGTTCGCACCCATAACACCTGCAACTATGCCCTAAGCTCCCCCAACATAGTTGTATACTATGTCATCAATTCCTTCAGAGCACCTGGAGAGACATCATGTGCCGGTGCGCTGCTATCCAGAAAGTCTTTCTCCAAGGTCTTAGCTATCTTTGACTTCTTGCGTGCATGTGGCGATTCCTTGATGCACGACCTCTTAACTTGGGGCGATTTTGTGGGAAGGTCCGTGCGTGCCTGTGTCTCTATTTCCCTCTACATGTCCTATTCCAAAGAAACTTCCTGTTCTTCCTTGATCTCCTTGGTGGTTACTTCCTTGGTCACCTCCTGTTCTAACGATGCTTTTGGTCCCTGATGCGTCTTTTCCGCTAGTTTAGTGAGTCGTAGCTGGATTTCCTTCTTTTGCTGTTGTGCGAACATCCTTCCTAATGCGGCCACATCCAGGGTGTGCCACTCTAGAGGCCATGCTGCCAGTACTTCATACATTGCATCGTCCGTTGCGATGAACAAAATCTTTACCTATGTTTGTTGTGGATCCTTCTATGCCTGAATATATAGGTTATGCCTGTCTGCTTTGAACTCGACCATGCTTTAAAAATTGTTATATATTGTAGTGGACAACCAGAATACTTTGATCTCATGAACCCTCGTGGCGTCCTTTGTAGCCCAGAGTGAATTATACCGCATTGCTTCAGGTAGATTCTTCTCAATTTTGGGAAATTGGCTACCCTGAAGTAGTTCTCCTGCAACCAGAAGGATTGATAGTTGCAACCATGCATAATGGAAAGTATTACCTTTCTCCTGGGCTTCTTTACAATTTGTCAAAAATTTGTCACATAGAAACTACACATAGTTGAACTGAACCCCTTCTGCACACTGCTCTGCAAGTGCAATGACAAGGGGTTGACACCTCATCGGCACGACATTTCCTCATGAGTTTACTGGCTAGTAGCTGGGTGGCAATTCACACCCCTCGATCTTTGATGCTTGCTATTACATACCGGCACTTTTGCTTTTCCAGCTTATATTTAGCCTTCATTACTTCTGCGAGACCTACATCGCTACTTGTTCTGGCTATGTCTATGGGGTCATTCCCTTTAATAGGCAGGTGGGTAATGCGGTATACTAAATCGTCCGTGATGGGAATCGGCTTCTCCAACCAGAGATACCCATCACGCACCAGACATAGCAACTATCAGATAACAAAAATGGTGATGGCCGTGTGGTGATAGTGGGGTATCCACCTCAGATTGAGTAATCCCACCTTCTCCACACCTAGTAACCACTTTCACGTTAATAATTTGTCTTCGGCTAACTGGGGGAACTTCTCGTTGTTTGCAAGATCCCAATCTTTGAAATTTATACTCGGTACTCGGCCCAACGGTAGACCATCAAACCTTATTTCGTCTAGAAGGAGTGGGGTTTGAAGGGTACTCTTCGCAGCTCCAGGTCCTTCGGTATCTTGGCCGTCCCATTCCATGGAGAGATATATGGTAGTAGTGAAGGTATTTGGAAAGCATCCTCTTCTTCCTCATCCTGTGCTTCAATCTAAGAAATTAGAGCTTGCAAGTCTTCCTCGTCCTCATCCATTTTAGTGGGATTGCTTTGCCCTTTGTGCCACTGATAATTTATTGAATCGCGGTGATGTCCGGACGGGTCCCATATTTTCCTTGTTTTTCTAGGGTCGTGGCGTACATGGAGACTTTGGAACTTCGAGGGTGGCGACCGCTTCTTCTGGTTCCTCATGGGTCAGAGACAACTCTTCCATGAACCGTGCTCAGGTTCTAGCCATGGTACTCATGGGGGACCTAGTAGCTGGATGTTCACTGTTCTGTATCGGCTCAAATATCAAATATCCCAGTGTTGTCCAAGGGTTTTTATATGAGCACATCACTTTGAATAGAACCCTTCCCTCTTTTTTCACTTCATTAATATCTTCTGGGTGGCAGATCTTTCCGTATCTAGCTCGTGGCACTAGTCATAATGACCCGCCACCTGCTCCTTTTTGCCGTAACTCGAACTTCTTGTCATGAATAGTGATAGCAATGGTCACCTCCAAGCCTATCCACACGGCAGTACAGTCCCCTTGGTGTGACCGCGATCTCGCTGATCGACTGGCCCTGCATGGAACCCTCCTTTTGCTCAATCCTCCTATAGACTTGTTTATAGTCCCGTGCCTCCTTTCAACTGCTTGGGGCGTTGAGATGGTGCTTTCCACCGCTAGTCAGGTGGTCGCACCCCAGGTGCGATTTCCGCTTCCCTGCTAGACCGGGCTGCGGGCACCTTTTGAGTGCCTTCTATTCGTTATCCCATCGGGCGCTACTGTATATGGTACACTTATTCATTGGTGCAGTCACAACCATGATAGCAGGGTCGCAACTCATTCGAGTACCAAGTAAGACCTGGCCAGGCCTGGTTCCCTTATTTACAGATTCGTGTTGCCTGCTTGTGCTACGCCGACTTTTATTTTGCTGATATCTTCATCCAACATTGTGCTTTTCCTCATCATTCGTGACTGTTCTTCCTCGATTTCGTGAAGCTTACTGCTGCCATGCTGAATAGCTTCTTGCAATCGCCGAATTGCTTTGCCCAAGACCTCGTGAACTGTGGATTTTGCGGTCTGAGTAGTTACTTCCATCACCTTCATTCCCCTCCTTTTGCTGCTGAGTTTAGAGGTCCATTGAACCCCTGGTATCTACAGATTCTTATTGGGTCGTCTGATTAGACAGACGTTGTTCCTGCTCCCCTTGGTATTTTTACTGGCTTTGTTGTGATCAACTAGCAAAAATGCATCGCTGTGGTGAATTCAGATTCTTGATTCTTAGCCGATTCAGTGCGTGCACCATATACACCTGTATCCTACGCCACCAACGGACGGTCCCCACCCGCTTTGTCCTCCAATGCATATGCACACCTGCCTTCTACGTTCGCACCACGTTCTCCTAGTTTGTTGGCGTGTCCTCCACCCTTGTACAATTTTTTCACATAGCGGCCCCGGATGCGCACGTTGCCGCTTTTGCTCGAGAATTGCCTTTTTGCAGCGGTCTACTAGTTCCTCCATGTGTGTTGTGTTTGTTAGTGACTCCCTTGCTTTTATCGTTACGCGACATAGTGATCTAACCATCATATTACAATTTAGCATTGTGACCTCATGTAATCGGTTCTGCCATCGCTCAATCTCTTCATCTGAATCCGATGTGCAGGAACAGTCACATTCCCATGAGATTCTCCTGTCTGCTGTTGGGTTCACCTGATCCTGATCCTATGCTATGATTTGGTAGATGTAGTCCAATTCATCTTCACTGTCCACATCACGCACAGGCTCAGTGTAATGCGCCCCTTTAGCTGGATCCAACGGGACCACTATGCGGAGAGACTTTTTCTCAAATATGATTTTTTCGTCTCTTCAGGTTGATGACCCCATTCATGTTGGTGGCCCAATCTATCCCTAATAATGCAGGGTAAGGATTACTATCATCCACAATTTCTATTACCTCAAAATTGATCTATGTGTTTGCACCTTCGATGTCCACTATGAGTCCTTGCAGTCTCCCCATAGGCAAGATCTTTTGTTGGTTCGCCATCTGTAATTGGATAGGAGACCATTGTAGTGCGGGCCTACCCATGTGCTCCCAGGTCTGTTCAGGTAGAACATTAGCATCTGACCCCAAATCCAGAACGACTTGATCCATCTCATAGTCCCCAATCTGGGCAGTCAACTGCATTTCCCGCTCGGTGCACAAAGCATGCATACCTAGTTTCCAGACCATGCACGGTTCGTCCGACCCTGCGCACCTAGTTATCAACTCTTGCAATCCCTTCACCACTTTAGTGTCCCATAGTAGCTTCATGCATGTCTCTAAAAAGGTAGTTAGCATAGAAGTATCCATCTCCAACTCAGTTTAATCCTTGCTACCCAAAGTAGAAGCCTCCGTGAAGCTCTTCTTAGCTTCCATAAATGTTTCCTTTGTGTGCTCCAAATCAAATTCAGGTTACTTTGTAGGGGCCTTACGAACCCATGCATCCTCCTCGAGTTGCTTCCCCTTATCTTCTCCTGTAATTGCACCACTTCTGAGTATCATGTTCACATTAGGATCCTCCTCGCTTGGTTTAGCCTTCATCATTTGGATGTTTTAAGTGGGACTAGCCTGGAGCCCCCCCTTTTCCCGCATCTGTACAATTAGTGTGGGGCACTCTACTGCTTCATGATCAAATTGGTAATAATATGGGCAATATGTTCTGGTTGGATTCGTGCAATCATGTGCATAGTGCCTAGGTCCTCCACAATTGTGGCAGATCAATTATCCCCACCCTCGTCCAGGTCTTATTCCTCCTCGTCCCCGTCCGCGTCCCTGGAAACCACCTTGCGCTATTACTATAGAAGGATCCTAACCTCGTGCATCAGTCTGCATCTGCTAAGTAGGTGCCCGATCCATCAACAATTCATAACTTCGATAATTTCGTTCGTCATGGCCCATTGATCTACAAAAATTGCAAAATAGTTGCTAAGGGGGTTGTATAAGTTTCTGCAATAGATGACAGTTGTCTGTGGTGTGCTTTCCTCCCACCTGGCAGATTACGCACCAGAGCGTGGGCACCGTGCTTGGCCCCACTTATGCCTCTGGTCGCAATGGCATTGGTTCCCCCTTGCCAAATAGTCCGTGAATATCAGACACTGATCCTTATCATGGCCTTGGCCTTTACACTTTATACACCACACCTCTGCACACACCTCTGACCAGGGTGCCTTATCTTGTTTCAAACTTTGCATCTCTAGGCATAGGTTTTGTAGTTGCGCGTGGATTTTCTGAACTCCCAACCCCAAATCTTGTATTGGAGTTTCATGCAACCTCATCGCTGTTTCTAATGCTTCAGCTTGGGTTGAGATCTTTTGCTGTGACAACGTTGTCCTCAGATGTGGTGTCAAAGATGCCACAAACCACATGCAGTGCTGCGCATCCATCAGCATCATGTTAGCCTCGTGGATTGTACTCTTCAATCTCTAATCCAAATCCCACGGGGTTTCACCAGGTAACATTACGATCTCCTTGAACCCGATGATCAACTGCATCTTTGATTTTGGCCGGCTAAATTCATTGTTCAATGCATCCTGGATCGCTGTTATTCCTGCATTCAGATGATCGCTCAAGTACTTTATATACCACGTCAACGCGCGGTCCTGCAACGCACTAACCAGAGTAACCTTTTTGATGTTATCATCCATTACGCCTTAGGCTTCCCATACAACCTTTACCATGAACTAGAACTGACCTGGTTCCTCATTTCCTATGCCTCTAAATACCGACAACTTGATCATACTGGCCATTCCAACCCTTGGTGGTGGCAGAGGAGGGGTAGGTGAAGATGGGGTTGATGTAGGTGAAGTAGGTGATGGCGTTGATAATGGTGGTATCAGTGGAATGCATTGATTTATCAATCAGGTTGCGCTCGTCTGATAGAACCCTACCAGCTTCTCCTCGCTTTCTCATGAAAGTGAAATCAGAGGACTGTTTTCTAATCCTTCGATCCCTCGATAGCCTGTTATGCTCCTCGTTACACCAGACATTAATGGATGTGCATAGCCTGTTTTTCACATAACAACATTTTAATCCAAGTATTGAAAGATTTGATGTACTTACCCTGCAGCCCTTGGAGAAATCGCATTTCTGCTTCGATGTAACTCATAGTTGTGTCTATCGCGAACTTGGTGATAAACCCTATGTAGGTTTTAACCCCGTACAGAAATTACCTGCATATGAATTCTAAAACACAAAAAAATAAACAATGCCAGAGCATAACACATAAAACACATATACATAGAGATTTTCCCACTGGATCCCAAAACCGGGACTACCAGCTTGATTTTTCATTATGTTCCTTTCAATGTTACAATACAAATTTATACATGCCGAAGCATCCAAAACCATGGACCGAAAAACCATCGCGTCCAAAACCATGGACCGAAAACCATCGCGTCCAAAAAAAACATGTGCGAAAATCATGCACAAAACCATAGGTGGGTCCACCCAACCTAACATAGGGTCAAAAACCAAAATTTTCCGAGGCGTTGCCCCGGACCCCATAAAGTGGGGTTACGGGTACCCCTCAAACCCCTAATTAACTATGTGGAAAGAATATAACACAACCCAACATGAATCCAATGAATTCCACGACTATTGCAGAGAAGCTTGCATTAAGTGGGAGACCACGACACTATATACTCCCAAGCAAAATGGTGTGGCTGAAAGGAAGAATCGTACTATTATGGAATTTGTTTGTGCCATGCTTCATTATCAAAGGCTTCCGAAGTCTCTATGGGCCAAAGCTGTAAATACTGTTGTGTATGTTCAAAACCAATGCCCTCATCAAGCCTTGGACTCCAAGACTCCCAAAGAAATGTTCACTGGTAAAAAAACCGATGTCTCTCATTTTAGAATTTTTGGAAGTCCTGTATATTTTCGTGTGCCGAAAGAGAAAAGAAGCAAATTGGGCGCATCAGGGAAGAAGGGAATCTTCGTGGGTTACAGTGAAAATTCTAAGGGCTATAGAATTTATGTGGCTAGTCAAAGGGAAGTTGAAATAAGTCATGATGTCACCTTTGACAAAGATATGGCTCTCAGCAAAATCAACAACCTTCCTATCCCAAGGAAGGACAAAGACGCTGACACCAAGAAACAGGGTATAAAAGAGGACGAGACGACGCTGGTGTTGATGAACCTATGGATCCTATTGATCCTCCTCCCCAAGATCCTCCTCCTCCAAGAGGAGACCCTCATGGCTTAGGGAGACTCTCGAAGATGCCGAGAGACATATTGCACCGAAGGGGACTTTCCGTGAGAGCAAGAAGCCAAACAAGTATCAAGGATATTTGACCACCATGGGCACTATCATTCAAAATGAACCTTCATCATTTGAAGAAGTTGTGAAGCAACAAGTTTGGAAGGATATTATGAATGAAGAATATGAGTCTATTATGAAAAATGATGTATGGGATATGGTCCCTAGACCCCAGGACAAATCGGTTGTCACCTCTAAGTAGCTCTACAAAATCAAGCATGGAGTTGATGGAAGTGAAGAAAAGTTCAAGGCTCACTTTGTTGCCTGAGGCTTCTCTCAAAAGGAAGGTGTAGATTATGATGATATAATTGTCCCTATTTCCCGACACATCACCATCCGCTCGATCATAGCCCTTTTTGCCTCGCAAGGATGGAACCTATGTCATATGGATGGCAAGACGACTTTCTTGCATGGTTCGATCAAAGAGGACGTCTATGTGGAACAATCTGAGGGGTTTGAGGTTCATGATCAGGAATCTCATGTATGTGGGTTGAAGAAAGCTCTTTATGGCTTAAAGCAAGCACCCGGAGCTTGGTATGAGAGGATTGATAGCTATCTAATGAAGCTAAGATTCACTAGGAGTGAAGCTGATCCAAACCTGTGTTTTAAGGTTGATGATGATAAAACTCTCATACTGGTACTCTATGTGGATGACCTCTTTCTGACATTTTCATATCCTCTCATTCACAAATGTAAGAGGAGTTGGCTTTCAAATTTGAGATGAATGACCTAACACTAATGCACTACTTCCTAGGGTTGGAGGTCTGGCAAAAGCCAAGAGAAATTTTCATATCTCCAGGAAAATATGTTGTGAAGATACTGGAAAGATTTGGGATGGTGGATTGCAACCCTGTGACTACCACGATGGAACTTAACTTCAAGAAGTTATGTGGTAGTGTTGCCATACCTGTATTGGAAAATGCTTCTGAGCATCGTCAACTCATAGGAGCACTGATGTTCTTGGTGAACTCTCGTCTGGATATATGTTTTGCAGTTAATACGTTGCGCCAATATATGGTTGAGCCTCATCACACACATTGGATTGGTGCCAAGAAACTTCTGAGATATCTTCAGGGCACAATCACAAATGGATTGAGATGCACTGTCGGAGATGTGACGCTGCATGGTTATTTTGATGTTGAGTGGGCCAGCAGTGTGGTGGATTGCAAGAGCACTTATGGGTGTTGTTTCTCTTTGCGTTTTGCTTCAATATCCTGGATGAGTCGGAAGTAGAAGCCGGTTGCTTTGAGCACCGCTTAGGCCAAATATATAGTTGCGAGTATGGCCTCTTGTGAAGTTGTCTGGTTGAGGAAGCTCTTCAGTGAGCTATTTGGACATGTGTTGGATACCACCGTGATCCTCTGCGACAACTAGAGTGGGATCTGATTATCAGAGAATCCCGTATTTCATGATCGCTCCGAGCACATCGATATCAGGTACCACTTTATCCGAGATATGGTACAACAAGGAGCAATAAGGCTCTATCACATTGGGATTAATGAGCAGGTCACCGACATTTTGACAAAGCCCCTAGGAAAGGTCAATTTCGGAGAACAACTAGGAGTCGTGGAGAGACCCTCTTATGAGGATCCTGTATGATATGGACATTAAGCTCTAGGAGCTCCGAGGGGCTTGGGGTACTTCTTGGAGCGATGAGAAACCATAGGGTGATTGGTTCAGCCTTTCCCCTAGTGGTTTGTTATGTACAGGGTAAGTGGTTCAGCCTTCCCCTATGATACCCCCTGGCAGCATGTAGGTAGGATGAGTGGTTCATCCTTCTCTTGCTGAGACGTCCAACCCATGCAGTCTGGGACTCATGGGAAGTACCTCTCATCTGGCCAATGAGTAGGGAAATGAGGATAGGGACCATAGTACTACCGATGGACGCATCGTGTACTACCATACTCCCTATGCTAAGATGATATTGATCTGGGATCAATTGGAACTGACTTCGGGTCAGTAAGAGTGGTATGACACACTCTTTATTGGAACTGACTTCGGGTCAATAAGAGTGGTATGAGACACTCTTTTATCTGGGACTGACTTTGGGTCAGTAGAGAATGGTATGATACATTCTCTATCACTTCTTCTTCTTCATAGTTCACCAGAACAGAGCAGAGTAGTGCATTGATGGCAGAGATAATACCAACTGGCAGATGGATTAGAAGATGGAATTCTCCCTAGTTGAGAGGAAGTGTTAAAGGCAACTAGGACCAAACTCCATATGGGTCACCTTACTTATGGCAGCTGATGTTTTCTTGGATTCCTCTCTCCGAGAGGTGTAGGATTGATCTAAGGATCATCTGATTCTGACATGTATATATGGAGATATGAATTTATTTGTATTATTGACAAATTGTCAAGGTCGGCCAGCAAGCAAAACAAGGATTTTCACCCCCATCTCAACATCAACGTTGCATATAAGAGGAGACCTAAACTCATTATTCCATCATCTCATCTTCTCTCATCTATCTCTACTCACTTGATTGGGTACACGAGTTGGGGCAGCATCTCTCACACATGCGAAGGAAGGAGATACATTTATGTTTAGGGTTGCGTTGACCAGGTTTGATTGAAGCTTCAGGGAGACTATTTGGACAGCGTTGACCAGCAATGACCTCTCCTTGACTGCGGATTGGGTAAGGCTGCTTCTCCTTGGCAAGCCGTAGATTTGGGCATGCAAATCGAGGTGATCTGACCTCTAGTATGACCAGCATTGACTACCCTAGTTGTTGGTTGTA
Source organism: Pinus taeda (assembly GCA_000404065.3). Classification (NCBI taxonomy): domain Eukaryota; kingdom Viridiplantae; phylum Streptophyta; class Pinopsida; order Pinales; family Pinaceae; genus Pinus; species Pinus taeda. The sequence continues at coordinate 202,969 of APFE030750876.1, read as the reverse complement.
GGTTGACTTTTGTTGACTAGCGTTTGACTGATTTTTCGAACTTTGTTGGGTTGTTTCATCCTGTTGTTGGAGGTTGAGTTGATTGAGCTTTAACCGAGCTGATTTGGAGGTCAAATCTAACATGTTTGACCAACGTTGACTTTGTTGGTTAGGGTTTTCTGTTGCTGTCATAAATTATTAGATTTGTAAATTTTGTGCTATCTCTCTCTGCTGAACTATTGATGAATATAAGAAGAATTGATCAAGGATTTCCCCACATTGGGGTTTGTCCCTGGCTGGTGGCACATCTTGTGTCCTCTTGTCTTCTATTGTTTATGTTTATGTTTTATCTGCATTTTAATATCATGCTAATGTGATTGCTAAACTAGATATTGATATTGGGCTAATTAAGAAATTGAAGTAAATTTATCTTAAGCATAGAACATACCAAAAATTAACAGATCTCGTATCTATCGCACACAAAAATCGAAGGTTGGCGTCACACAAAAATTAAAGGTTGCAGACACCAAATTCAAAAGTCACCAAGAAGGTTAAGCAATAGTGGAGGTGATTTCTATTGAATTCAATAGCCAAGATTGACTTAAGATGGAGTTAACTTTGCATTGGCACAAAGGTGACGCAAGTAGATACACAAAAATCGAAGGTTGGCGTCACATAAAAATTAAAGGTTGCAGACACCAAATTCAAAAGTCACCAAGAAGGTTAAGCAATAGTGGAGGTGATTTCTATTGAATTCAATTGCCAAGATTGACTTAAGATGGAGTTAACTTTGCATTGGCACAAAGGTGACGCAAGTAAAGGGCACCGGTATTATCCAACAACCATCTCTATATTTATAATCAAATCTTTTATTTTTCTGCAACTAATTTAGGATATTTAACTTATTGATTTTTCATTCTTATCATTGTAAAAAGCATTTTACTTAGAGATCTTACAGTTTATTGTTAAATCTAACCAAAGATAAGTACAAGTTTTATTTCAAAATAGTTTTACACTGTATCTACCTATTTGGCACTACAAATCTGAAAATTAGATTGTTGTACCAAGCTAGATTTGCAAATTTCAAAGTCTTTCAATCATACAAGTAAATCCATCCAAAAACCTTCTCCTTTACTCTATAGTGCTTAAAATAAATATTGTGTACTAAGAGAAATTTTCAAGTCATTTTCAGCAACTATAAAGAATTATGTCCAAAAATTTTACAAGTGAATTAAACAAGAAGGTTTCCACCCAGAATTCTGAAAAGAAAAGAAAAAAAGTAATTTCTCACTTGTTAGAAATTTACTTTTCAATTAAATTTTGGTTGAGCAGAGGCTCCAAAAGCCTTAATATTGACCTTACAATTTTTTGGTAGATTTAACACTTTGCTACACAAGCAACAAGTTGTTTTAACTCACAACTCTCTAACTAACAACTTTAATTACAGAATAATCACATATTTGGTTAGAGCTTTTCATGTAGACCAAAATTCATGTTATATGACATTTTTAGTGATTTGATACTACTTGTTTTGCTATCTATTTTTCTTTTGTTACAATCATATATTTTACAACTAGACAACTCCTAAAGTGAACACCCCCACTCTAGGTGACTACATACATTGATTTCATTTTGAAATTTCTTGGGGCTATATTAGGGGCTCCTCCATTGGCCATTCAAGGAGCGTTGGACCTAAATAGCAAGGGCTTGGACTAAAGTGACAATGGATTCCTACTTGGTGTATTCCCATCCAACGAGTTGTCAAGACCTTGGCAACGTTGCTCCACAGATTAGTAATAGGGCCATGCATAATTGGTTTATAATCATCAGAATCTAGACCACTTGTCATCAGCGAACTCCAAGGAACAAGAAACATTTTCTATGTTATAGCGTCTAAAAATTGAATCTGTGAGGAAAATTCCGCCAACAAATAGAGTATTACCCAATGTGATTGTTATTAAATTAAATCCACATATATGGATGTAAGTAATTAGTGAGTCCATTTGCTTTTTCACTCCCTTTTTCACATTTTGTTATTCTCCAACTTTTATTTGCAATGAGGTTTTAGCCTTCTCTTGGAAAATACAATATCAATAATATTATTATTTGATGCATACTTGTCTCCTTATATTGATATTGGCATTTGCCCATTCCATGTATTCAAAAGAGATTTATAGATCAGTTAAAAAATATATTATTAGTAATATTATTAATTGTGTTGATAAGCGTGTCTATTTTAGAATAAGGTTTTCAAATCAAATGAGTTATCATTTTTTAGGCATGTGCTATTGATAAACTTTGATAATGGCCAGCCAATGGTATTGTAACAAAGCCTATTTACAAATTAAAAATCTTCATGGTAAAGTGGATATAAATCTCCATGGTTAAAAATCTTGTTATATGTTTTTTAACATATATGTTTAACTTGTATATTTTTTTTATAAATAATAATAATAATATAATTAAGTTTTATGATTTTTTTTATTTTAACCAGTGATATATATCATGAAATGTTTTTCTTATTAACATATACTAATACCAACGATGTTTACAAGCTATTTAATGTATATGGTTTTGTTATTTAATAAATTTACCTATCCCAAGCTTTTAAAAGCAATTTATATTTCAACAAAAATGACACTCGACTAAAATGCACATGATTGGAAGTAATGTGTTATACTCTTTCATAATAGGGGATGCACTCAATTTCATTTAATATGTAGAGGTTGGAAATATTCTTTGAAGTAAAGAGAACGAGGAACTTACACGACGTTTAAAATACATTTGGCATGAGGTAAATTTTATTACCTGTTTTTGTGATTTAATAGTCAATATGTATTATAATCATATTCAATAATGAATCTTGTTTTTATGTGGTGTTGAATAATCTTATTTTTATATTGTGTTAAATAATGTTTATAGTTTTTTGAACCTATAATTGGAAATCCTATAAATCCTTACCTGGCAATAGCAGCTAAGGTACTCAATTGAGTTTCCACACATTTAAAAGGCATTTTTTAAACATTACAATTAATTGAAATTTGAAAAGAGTAAGCAAAGAATGTTGGAGTATGTATATGCAGATATAAGATATCTTCTCAAAGTGTTTAGACTAGTTTCACTTGCTATGCTACTTACCTATCTATTGAAAGTCCAAGTAACGAAGCAATACAAGGTAAGATAAATGCAATGAGCTAGTATAAAGTTTGATAAATGCAATGAGCAGTATAAAGTTTGAAGATGCACAAATAAAAATTTGGGCCAGAGATAGGTTAACCATCAACGAACTATCAATTTGTCAAACTACATAGTGGAGAAAAGTTGTTAAAGCTAACGAAAAGCACTAAACAAAAGTCCAAGATGAAATTTCAATGGAAGTAAGCTTAAATTATGCTTTCAAGCTATGTTTGTGATAAGAAGTCTAAAAAATTAAATTAGATATATTCCCATAAGTAAATCCTCCTCTTAATGGTATTGTAATTTATATATTCCCATAAGTAAATCCTCCTCTTGATGGTATTGTAATAACATCTAAATGTGTAAATATTGTAATAGGAACAAATGTCAATATTTCTTTGTTTGTTTTGCATATGATGTTAAAGTAACTGAAAATACATGAAGCCAAGGTGGCTCAAAGCTATAACTATCTCAAAACAGTCCCACTATTAAACATGATGTTAGAATAATTGGAAATACATGAAGCCAAGGTGGCTCAAAGCTACAAATATCTCAAAACAGTCCCATTATTAAACAAGCAGAAGTATCTTGCAAGCACAAAAGGCAAATAATAAAGCACCCGTTTCCAAAAAAATGACACAAAGCTGTAGCATAGCCCACCCACTCCTTGTTATTAAAAAAACATAGACATGTTTAAATATATTTCACGCACAAACAACACAAAAAAGCAGATATGTTGTACAAATATATTTCACGGACAAACAACACAAATAGAATAGTAAAGCAAACATCTCTAGAAACAATGTTGTAGGCAATGGAGAATAGCGGCTAATGGTGGTGGTGAATGGTGAATGAATATCCGTAAGTTAAATTGTTCCAAAAAAAAGTAGGCAATGGAGAATAGCGGCTAAGGGTGGTGGTGAATGGTGAATGAATATCCGTAAGTTAAATTGTTCCAAAAAAAAGTAATTAATAATAGTTCATGCAGATTAATACAATTTGATCATATTTCATATTTTATTTTTTTTCAATTGTGGTTCACAGTGACCGAATGGCCACTACATCCACGGGTAATAATCCAAGCAGATCCACCTAAAAGGATCTACCTGACAGTTAATCTGGTCAGGCCTAACCCCAAGGGCACTGAAGAGATTTGACCTTGTGTCTTCTCAATTAGCAAGGTACCTAGCAACGGGAACTCGACCAATTGAGCAATTCCTTGGAGAAGGTACCTAGCAACGGGAACTCAACCAATTGAGCAATTCCTTGGGGCTATTGATCAGATTTCATATTGAGCATGAAATAATAAAATATTATACTATTTAATATTAATTAATATTATACCCAGGGTTTTGGATTTAGATTGATAGTGAAAGGGTGTTTTATTAAGACATTCCATAAAAAAAAAGGTCACCAGTTCAAATCCCTGTGAATGTTTACCCAAAAAAAATTAACTAGTATTATGAAATCTGGCAAATATAGGACGGCTAGTACAACCTACTACCAGGCATGGTCGGTTCTACAGGGTAGTTATACAACCAGGGATGGTCGGTTGTAAGTTTGAGCTTTACCACGATATTTGTCTAAATTAGTAACCATTATTCAATCCTTGATCTGGGCCCATGCAAACATCTAAATTTGTATAAAGGAGAAGTGGAAGAGATTGAGAATGGCATTACTGATTACAACTAAAATCAACTAAAATCATCATGAATAGAGATTTGGCAAATTAATGACCACTTTACAGGACAGGGCAGGATCATATTGGTTTTAAAGTAAGTTTCTTTTGGAGTCCTGGATCTAGGTTTCTTTTGGTATTTTGTGGGAAGTTGCAGGTTATCTGATTTTTGAACAGAGAATTCAGTTCAAGAAATTTGTTTGTTTCCAATTTTATAGAGTTTATTACTCGGATTTTGAGGAGAACCTGCCTATTCTTTTTATCACCTATGTTGTAAAAAAATGAATGAACCGATAGTTGATAACCGTTTTATTTCAATTAATCCAGTTAGTGCGACTGAATAGAATTTCATCAAGGAAATATCACCCAGAGAAGATTATTGTGATCGAAAATTTATTCAATGAGGTGACCTCAAGACCGTGATCAAATGAGAAAAATGATCCAGCTGAATATTGTCTACCATTGGGGATATAATTTTCTCATCAAATTAAGTATAACAATTAAATAGTTATAGTTACAAAATTCACAAGACTGATAGTTACATTGCTGCTCTGTGGCTGGTACAACAGATCTTCTCCGGGGATAATGCCTTATTATACGCTAACTCCGCAGCATATAATATTTAGAAGCTCTCCGTACATCAGAGAGTCTCCAAAGGGAATAATCATTACATGGAGGGAAAGCCACAATGAAGAATCGCCTTCACCGCTGATACTCTTGACTTTCAAGTTTGATGTGTTACTAGTATGCCTATTAACACAAAAAGAGCACGAAACGATGATGTGCTTGACCTACCCAATGATATGGAAAAAGCTCCTTTCAGAGTGTTGCCAGACTATCATTATAAATCAACAGAAGATTTACAGAGATCTTACAAGATCTTCGTTGACCCTATATGCCTGTGAACTGTTCAGTGACTGTGCTCATCCCTGTTCCGATTTTTCAGCCTCACGAACTGGCTTCCAAATGATGTCCGCCAAATAGGCACAGAAATTTTTGTAGAACTGCATAATAACACAATATAAAAAGAGAAATACCTAGAGTTCATTATGTGAAAAATACAATTTAGAAAAATAAAATAAAATTAAAAAGAGAAGAAACTGTCTTTGACATCAAGCTCAGAAGACCTTGTGATATTCCAGAGTGTCACCAACAGCCTTCCGCACTTCAACCATGAAAACAGATGGAGCAACCTCAAAAACCTATAAAAGAAAGTACTTATTTAGCCACCAAAAGACAATCCAGTAGGATGCATGCAAGAATAACAAACCAACGTAAAAAGAGAAACTACCTCTAAAGCAACAGCAATTTGTCCAGTCTTGTTTGAAGTAAGCCCCTCCAGTCTCATCTACAAAGTAAAGACAGACAATTTGTAAAAGAAGAGATGATAAATTCATTTTTAATTATTTAAAGCTAACAATTCTGTTGACTTTTGTAGCTCGAATAGGTACTTCTCCACAGACCTCAGGCAGGTACTTTACTTAGGAAAAGTAAAGTAATTTACTTTAGTGATTTTGTTTTAATCTCAGCCATTGATCTCAAGTAAAGCAAGATCTAATCTCAGCTGTCAATCACTTTGGAGATTAAGGTTACGTTTTGACTCAATGTAAAGTTATAAAAGCAAGGCTAAGGAGAGGGAGAAGACACACCATACGGCAGCACTACCCTTAGGAGTAGCGTTATACTCCAGAGTGCTGGGCCTGAGGAAGTACAAGAGGTAGTCTAGATCCAGATCTGCCAAAGAGATCAAGTTTCAACCAACAATCGAGGGCAGATCCGCTGGATCAGATCCAAGACATTTGTATTTGCTCAGTTGGGCCATTATCCCAAGACAGGAGCCCAAGTAAGTTCTAAGTCATTGTTAATGATGAACGGATTTGATTGAGCAGAATCTGTTTGTGTTATTGTGATTGAGATCACAGTGTATTTGCTTCCACTGAATGTTAGTGTTAGAAACCTAGTTGTGCATTTAAATCAGTAGATTAGTAACCAGGACGAGTCCAAGATATGTAATCCACGTTATTTGAACTGAAACTGCGTCCCTCTACTCCAGTTATCAAACAAAAAATCTTCTTACAGCAATCCATATCGTATAATCCACAGGTTGCTTGCCAATTGATAATCAAGTGATAATATGTAAAAATGACCATTATACAAAATGAATGCCACATAACAAAAGAGGTCTTTATATAGACGTTATTTTCTTATCAATGTCCCCTGAAACATGTTATAATGATCAATAAATAATACCACAAATACAGACATAACAAGAAAAAATCCGTATTTTAAAATAAAAGTAATGTTGTTAAGCTGCAAATCCATACGGGTTACGAAACTCACTTAACATAATGTAACCATGTAAATTCACATTCAATTTCCCTTCACTGTTATTTCCCCAACATTCTTATCACCTATCTCAGGAAGATAATGTTACCTTGTAATTACGAGTCTGATTCCTGAAGCCCAGAGATGATGCAGCAGATTCCATCTTGGATATAATAACTTTTGCCGGTTTTCTAGAGATGAACCGTGTTTGGCGCTTAACATAATCCTATAAATATAGAAATTGCATCAAGCATGCGTTAGAACCATTTCATTCATTAATCATCGGACTTTAACAGTCAATTCAACTACTACAAATGTCAAGGCAACCTACAAAAATAAAAACAATAAAGGAGTCTGAATAAAAACAAAATACAGTTTTTAAAAACTTGTCTGAGCAACCTTTTGGACCATACAAATACAATAATTTGTTAAAATTACCGCAAGCATATTTCAACATTCGCTACTGTCTGTAATGCTCCTTGCTTAATTCTATTTGGCATAGAATAAGGAGATTAACCATATATTTGTTGACGTGCTCATGGATTTTAACTGTATAGATATGGTGGGTATCTACACTTGTGATGTGTGGAATGGTTTCTATGTTGATTTTTCTGTCAAGTATTCCTAATTATCAAGAGTAGGTAGTTGTGTAACATAACGATGATGTGATTGCTTGCTATGATGGATTAATGAATGGTAGCTTGGATATTTGGATGATATAATTTGATCATATGCTGATAGATGATTACTAATGCCATTAAGCAAAGTATGAACTAAGATAGGTTGACAGAACTTGCAAGACTTCTAGGTGGAGTTGACTGAATATGAGGAAAGCTGCAGAAATCAAATAAATGCTACAGAAGATTAAAACCAATTGAATTGCATTCAAAATTATATTCAATTATAACTAATCTCTATGTGCATATGCTATAATATGATTTCATTTGATTTAGTGGGGAAGCTAATGGGTCCCTTGAAGGATGACAAATGCATATGTCTGTCTGGAAGAAGTCCAGGGTGAGATTCTGACAGTAAGAAACATATAGAATATAAAAATGGTTGAAATTAATTTTGATTAGTACAGGGCTACAAATTATTCCGAGTAAACCTTGAGAGACTACGAAAGACCACTTGCAAAACTACAGACTTGTGGCTAGCATATCACTTGAAGTTGATTCAGTTATTTTATATTTTGATGTATTTGATATGCATGGGTGCATATTTGTGTAGAGTATAAGGTGAGCCTTGCCAACAGATAAGGGAGTCTGGACCATAACCAGTGAATCATCAACAGAGGTGTGGAACCTTTCTTTGAAGAATGTGTGATGATCATGGTTGGGGAGCAAGCAATGAGGTGGGATGACCTTACTTCCCAGTACCAAATCCTTATAGAATCTAGATGTGGAACTAAGCTAACGTAACCTAAAAGGACCCCCTAGTTAAATTAATCAAAAGGAGAATTAGCTACTTGGAGGGGACTTTTGATTATACTATTATATCTCTTTCTTTTTTTCAGGTGGTTCACAGACACCCACGGTCACTGGGTGGCCACTATGTCCACGGAAATATCTGAGCTTGATCAAGGGTATCAAGCCCCGCGGCCAATAGCTAGGCCTAACCCCAAGGGCTTCGGGGAGAATTGACCCTGTGACCTCCCGAATGGCGAGGCACTTATTTGACCAGTTGAGCTAACCCTTGGGGCTTTTAAAAGATAAGTTATTATTTAAAGAAAAAAATAATTAAGAAAGATGGGGTCATTTGACACCTCAAAGAGGGTGATGAATAATAAAGAAAAAAAATAGAATGAAGAGGAAAAATGCTTAATGTTGCATAAAGTGGTGAGGTAGCTAGCCTCACTAGGTCTATAAATAAATAGAAGAATCCATAGCTTTGGGTGTCACCTAGAATGTCAGCAAATGCTGCCAAAATCCTGCTAGAGAACAAAATGCGGAACTGAGATGGTAAATGGGATTTGGAAAGAATAGGGTAATACTAATCTGGATGTTTACCATAGGACTTGGAAAGAATAGGGTAACACTAATATGGATGTTAGCCCGTGGATGGTAAAATCCATGCCAAGTATATTCTGTGTCTAAAACTGGTTATGAGCCCACACAGCTCGGGTCAAGGCAAGGAGTTGATGGCTGGAGCAAATGCTGAAACTGATGTTTTTGTAGTATAATGTATAATGTATTTGCTTAATAAATATTTTATTCATCCATAGCTTTGGTTGTTTTGGTCCTTATAATGTAATGTTGCTAAACTGGCTATTGGCATGACAGTTCTATCGTGTATTAGCTAAAATTCCTCTTAAGGAGAAATATGGACCTTAAAATGCATTGAAGAATCTGTTGGTATTTACCAAATGCAAAATGTAGAAGCAAGCTTTATTGTAGCATGCCCAATATAAGAGTATTTTCAGTATTTTTCTACATTGCAGGAAACGCTGGGCCTGAACCCATTTCTGGGCAGAAACGATACGGAACTACGGAAACGTGTTTCAGGCCATAATGCCACGTTTCACGTGGGGGAAACGTGGCCCGGTACAGTCTTCCAGGTCATACAGCCACATTTCAGCAATAAAGCGACTTTTTCAGCTTTTTTTTCGTTTTTTTTTGCTCCCTGCCAATTCAAGAGTGATAGAGGGAACTATTGAAGATTGGAAATAAAAAAATTTGAGTGGGGCAGCCTAATGTTCAAGCCTATGGCCTAAGTGTTGATATGCAGTTCATGGTAATCATAGTTTTAAAAACAGGAACCGGTGACTAGACCGGTCCACCTAATAAACCGGGTTTCAAAACGGAACCGGTCAAGCTGGGACTGGTTAGATCTCAATGAACTGGTTTTAGAAAAACACATGAAATAATTAATTTTTAAAAAAACGATTTTTAAGATTTAAAACCATGATTCCAAACCAATAGACATAAAATATGCAAAGTTTGCTCATATATATACCATGTAAAGGTGAATATATCAAAATGGTACCAAGTGCAATACATATCAGCAACAAAATATATAATCAATGAGGCTCTAAATGGCCTCTAAAGTTCAAAACAAAGCCTACACACTAGGGCCACTAGCCTACTACAAATCTACATATATGATATTAGTGATCAACATTATCACATGAAACTTCTCATCACGATCAAACTCATTTGGTTGAGTCTCGACTCACAAACTTGAGTCACAAACTTCTCTATTGGTTCAGTGACTTGAGTCTCAAACATCTGAAGATACTCTTCCCTAATACGCCCTTATATGTCATTTGGTGCTCCACATGGCTTTACATGGCCTCCTATCCCAGCCAAGTGCTGCTTGAACCTGTTAATACCCCCTCCTGCAATAGATTTTTGGCAATATTTGCAGATCATTTGTCATCAATCATATCACAATGAGCCCATGCGGTATCCTTGGCTTTTGGAGGCATGATGGCTACTACTTAGCTCAAACTTTCTGTTGTTCCACTACTCCAGCAGAAACTCAACACTCTCCAAGCTCCCAATCAAACTCACAAAAAGTCCAAATGAGATGTGTGAAGCAAATGAGGGGGGTGAGCTCCTTTTAAAAGGTTGGAGAGGGTGCTTTTGGAGGGAAACGAACCTTATTTTCCCTCCAGAACACCCAAGAAGCTTCCTAAATGACGTCGTGTGGGTCCGCCACGGCCTTGGCAATGAACCGACCGGTTTTTAAAACTATGATGGTAATGCTAAACTCTTAAAGTGACATTCTCATCACTTTTACTTAAATTTTTAACATTACCATGAAATGACTCAAGTGATCCAGGTGGATGTTGGTGGCCACCAACCTACCCCATTTGGACCCCCACAACTGTTTTTTTCAGTTTTTCAATTTCTTTAATTGTAGCACAATTTACTATTTTTAGCAGTTTTTCGGGTCCTGAACTTCCAGAGCCGTTTTGAGGCCCTAAACGATGTTTTTTGGGAAAATCAGGAGTAACATGGGTCGTGGACCAATGTTGCTCTTCCCGAAGTTGTAGTTCTCGGATAGATCTTTCTAACGAGCTATTGTGCGCGTCAAACAGAAATCGTATGCCAAATTTACGACCCCGAAAAGTTGATGTACCAATTTACCCGAAACGGGGCCCACAGTTTGGTGTTTCATCTTCTAGAGTTATGTTTTTGGAGTTAGGGTTTTCCATTGTTTTTCAACAATAAATAGGCCTTCGAGCCTCATTGTAACACAGTTCAAAGGCATGTAGCCGCCACATCTCTTCTCAAAGATAAGCTACCATCGCCCTAGCTAGTTTATTTCCATTTCTGTTTGTAGGCATATTTCAGTGTTTTACATTAATGAAATGAAACATTATTTCTGTTGCACCTCCGTATTTATGGTTATCTCTGTAATTTGTTGTGTTCCTGTTTAAATCCAGATCACTCAAGATGTTTGAGAGTGGTTTAGCCCTCATTCGATTTCATATGGAGAAAGTAGAATTTTAGATCTCACTCAAAATTCAACAGACTTATCATTTTTTCAAGATTTCAAGGTTTCAAGATTGGGGGGATTGCAATGTTTCCATTAGATTTTGTCATGTACTAGGGTATGGGACTTGTATTTAGTCAAGAAAACCAAGCCCTCTATGCAAGGGAGACTCCCAATAATCAAGGGCACCTTGGTATGGAATTTGTATTTAATCAAGAGCACTAAGGTCGTTCAACTATGCAGGAGGAGACTCCCAATCAAGCACGAGACAAGAAATTCGAAATTTCTCTTGGCTGATTTTGGATATTCCTATTTTCATTATGTGATCATTCATGAGTAAATGTGATGTAAATTTAGAGACTATAATTTATGCATTGACATTAGACAATTTAATCGTAATGTGATAAATTATAATGTATCATGTATGCTTTATTATTGCACATATTTCTTAGATGTCCTGTAATATATATATATATATATATATATATATATTGTGTTTCCCCGTTTCCAAAATTTGGGGGGTCACATTTCGTACCCGTGCCCATTTCGGAAACTCATACATGTTTCCTAGTATCGTGCAACTTAGGTATTTTTAGATTTAATTAAACTACTGCAGCCTTCTTTCATCATTAAGAAAGTCATATATTTAGTTAAATTTCATATGCAGAATCAGAGGGTGTTTGCCAAGTGTTTGGCAAAATCCCTGAATGTAAATGTGGCTGTGATTTGGAGAAAATTTTAAAAGAAGTTAGGAATTCTAAAATGTTTATTTAATTGTGAATTTAGGAGTAACTCTGTAGGAAATTATTGTTCACGAGTCATATGATATTTCCATGCATAATGGTACCTTAGAGTTTGGTGGCAAAGTGTTTGCAAATAAATCTTTAAATGAATGATATTATATTCACATGAATTATAAATCTTCATTGCAGCACATGTATGATGGAATTGGAAAAGGAAGCCATTCAACTACCATGGCAAATGAAACAAATTTTGGTCATTTTCCTCCATGTATGGCTGAAGGTTGGGGTTGCCTGCCAAATGTTTGACAGAATGCTTGAATGAGTTGCGTAATTCTAGGCAAGCAAGGGTCTTTTGTTGTGGTATAATTTATTTTTTTGATCAATCTGATTATGTGGTTTTGGCCTGTAAGCACTATGATGCAATTAGATTTAGCAACCTGTGTGTTGGTGTAACTTAATAAAATGGATTAAGGGTGTTTTACTTTGGTTTTATACCCAACTTCAGGGGGCATCTATACCATTTGAACCTGTAACCCCCACTTTGAGTCCATCTGTGAGGTTTTCAAAGCTCAATTCCGTGAAATATTTCAGGAAGCACCAATTACCCTGTGGAGGTTTTTGCCTATAACCTCCAATAAATTTCTAAGTTTCTAAGAAAAATATCTAAGAATCTTATACCCTAATTTTTTGTAGGTAGTTGTGTCAAAATTCTTCTATAAATATTTGCACGAGTGTTTGACAACTTCTCATCCAAGAAAATTATATTCATTAAATAACTCGGAAATGGTTGGGTATGAATGAAGAAAGAGCTGGTGATACTCAGTGTTAACACAAGTCTGAATATGGAATCAATCTAAATCTCTCTAGAGTCTAAACTAATTAGATAGGCTGGTGTTATCAAGGACTTGAGACATAAGACTTGAAGCAATTGCCAGCAATACATTTGACAAAATATTTCACTCAATCAAAGGAGAGCACAGGGAAAGGTGAGAGAGAGGAGAGAGGAGAGAGAGGGAGTGAGGGGGTGAGATGAGGAGGGAAGAAGAAAGACATAGAGGGAGAAAGGTGGAGCGAGAGAGGGAGTGACAAGGGAGATGATGGAGAAAGAGTGAGGGAGAAAGGAGAGAGAGGGAAGAGAGAGAGAGAAGGGGAAGAGAGAGAGACAGAGAAGGGGTAAAGAGAGGGAGAGAGAGAGAAATAGATATAGAGGGAGAGTGTATATGTTTGAAGGGTGAGATAGAAAGAGGGAATAAGAAAGAGACACATATATACAAATATAGATCTTAGATAGTATTATATAACCAGCCTTGATTACATACACTGATTGTTACATGCTTGAGGAATTGGATGTGCCTGTGTAATAAGGATTTCATTTACATACTTAGGATCATGAACCAAAAGGATCATTTACAAACTTGTCTGAACTTTTGTTTCAGTTTCGTGGTTATTGTGCTAAGGCACTACACTGTTACACGATGCTTTTCATATAAATATTGGAAAAGCCTTTTTAAGATGAAATCAGAGAGAAAAACAAATCCATTCTTTTGTTAATAGAAACCTAACTCTCCAATCAGTAAATTCTCAAGGAAATGCCATCTTATAATGATAGGAACTGATGTGCTCAATTTCCCAGATAACAAGTGATAATTCCAGAACAAGAGAAAAACACAGCCTTATCTAACGAGAACCAGTATACCCTGTCAATTTTATTTGCAATAAGGGCAACGGCCCATATCAAAAAATAAAAGAGACACGGGATGATACAATATCCAAAATTAATGATTACCTTTCAAATCAACCCATGTATCGACAACTCATGGCAGGAAGGTTCAACTTCAGACTCAAAGATACTGACCAAATCTTATATCAACTGATCAAAAGTGTTGTATGGGCACTTCAACGGATTAAAAATCTCACGTGTGTTATGTGACAAAATATTATCGTAAGGGGACAATTGATGAAAATTTTGGAGGGGACAAATTTTTTTTCCATTTATAATCAGTCATCTAAAACCAGAAGACAGGCAGAATCCTGTAAGACACTCTGGACAAAATATTATCCATTGGAAATGGAAAACCCACATCATTAAGTAGCAGGTTATGTTAAAGAACTTAGAACATATTCCACAATTTTATTTATCAAGGGAAATAAAGATTATGCTAATGGCAATCCTAATATTTAGAAGTACCTATTATTTCTTCAGAATGAAGCTTGAAGGATTGTCTGTTTTTCTATAAATAAAATTATTAATAGAAAACAGGTGCCCTAATTAAAATAAGCTTTGGGAACAAACGGAAATCTCTAATGCTATAGAAGAGGGAGGACTCAAAACATCATCAACACGGCTACATAGTCCCACCCTTCAGCAGTATATTTACTTCTTTATGACAACTATTAGAGGAGATGACTACATTTACATTGCAAAATTGAGGATTAGAAAAGCTGGCCATGCAAAATAAAAAATAATGGATAAACTTGAAGAAACATAAGAAATGACATTCTCGTGCCCTCAGGCATTCCAGCAACAAAATCAAAAAATATGTTGCAACACCGAAATTATCATGGATAAGTAGTTCTTTGTAGCTAATATGCAATGTGTTTATTTCTTTAATTGCTTGATCTCGCTCACTGGTGGAACCTATCACAAAGGGTACGTTGAACCAATAATATGCATAGCAGTTATCAATTATGTATCCAACATTGAAGTTCCTTTGGTTAAATTTGTTTTACTTTTGTCAAAAAGGACCCTTATCAATGTTAGAAGGTGTACAAGTGGCTAAAATATATACCCCAGATAGTTGTGACCTAGCAATGGTGTGAATCTTTGGGGTTGCAATCGACCGCTCAGGCTCCCTCCGCAGGTCCCTCTTGCTCGGGCTACAGCCCCTCTAGCCTAGCTCTCGTTTTGTTCATCAGGTGGGGAGTTTTGTTCTTATTGCGTTGTCTGTCTATTGAAGTATCCACGAGGCTCGTTCCTGCTCCTCCTGGGTTGGGTTGACCTCCTCAATGGTAGAGCCTGCCCTGGCGACGCCTCTGCTCGCAGAAATTGCGGCCTTCAACGTTTTGGTTGCATCAGTTCTAAATTTCAGTAGGCAGGGCGAGTCAAATTTTGTGAAGAGAGTAGAGAAGATCCCCAAGATAGAGATATGCGCCCCTCAGGCCCGCTCTCACGCCCTGTGGCTTGCATACAGGAGTCTTATTGGCCAGTTTATGGGCCTTTGGCCGTCCCATAGGACGGTTAAAGCCTGGATTGAGAAGAAATGGAAGCCTCTTATTCAAGGAGAGGTAATCTCCTCCTTCTATGGCAAAGGCTTTTATAATTTTTACTTTGAGAATAGGATGGACAGAGATTTAGTGTTCAGGAGTGGTCCATACTTTATGGGGGCCCAGGGGCTATATTTGGATCAATGGAGTCCTAGCTTCAATCTAGAATGCGATGTTCCATCCTTGGTTCCTGTCTGGGTGAAGTTGCCTTACCTTCCCCTTCACTGTTGGAATGACCCGACTTTCAGGCTCATAGGGAACTCCCTGGGGAAGAAAATTAATTGTTCGGAGCCAACAAATGGCCTCTTCTCTTGTGCTAAGATTTGTGTGGAGGTGTGTAATATCCCAATTCCGAGATATCCCTCAAACCCAAGCAAACTCTAACCAAATACGTACAAATGATATAACAACCGAGAAGCTCAACGTGATAAAATAACAGTGGTGCAACATATAATAATGTAAACATGAAATATAAGCAGATACCCAAGAAATGCAAAGAGAAATGCTAAGCCATTTTATTATACTGAGTAATGGAATGAGTACAGGAGGTGATCAGAAAGATGGCACCTCGACTTGCACAAGGCAAGTGAAGAAATACACTCAGAACAGTAAAGGAACGAAATCTCTCTGAACTGCGTCCAAGCTGCTGGAGAACTGTCGTGCTATTGTTACTACTGGAAATCAAATGAGGATTTGGGGCTATTCCCCTAATCAGAAAATGCTGAAACTCTGGAATCAAACTCTACTCAAGAAACCCAGAAAAACCAAGAAAGCTTTTCTGAAATAGCCGACCCCCGAAAATCAACCCCTTGGGGATCTACGTTGTCCCTCAAGGCCCTGCGCTACCACTAAATAGAATCCTCCAAAACTCAGCCCGAAACTATGTTGAAATCCTCCAATATGCAAGAGTTGATCCCTTGCTCAATTTCCCAGCTCAAATCCTCCTCAAAACCCCAATCTAGAACTCCCGCCAACAGGAACTGTGTCCCTCTCTCTCAAGACTGTGCAGTCCTCAAATGCTGAGCTCCTCCTCTACGTGGAAGACCAATCCTACTGCAAAAGACTGCTGGAAACCACCTTGCCCGAGCAAGCACTCGAAGTCCCCCAAGGCTAAGGGTGAGATCTCCGAACGGAGACACTCGATGCACTAAACAGTGCCGCAAACAAGCTAAACAGCCAGCGTGCTCTAAGTCGAAGTGACTAGCTCAAATGCACATAATCGAATGACAAAATGAGGAGGCTCCTCTCTCCTTTATAGCGTTGGCCTCTGTCAATCCCAAGGCTCACCTCCTCCAACATAGCCTTTCTCTTGCCACATGTTCCTCTCCATCTGCGCAGTCCCTCCAAGTGTCTACGTGGGCCCCTCCTCTACGTGGTCCTTTGGCCCCCTTGGCTCCCCCTTTAAGTTACAACGTTGTGCTACTAGGGAGTGACTTTATTCCAAAAATGAGTTATGACCCCCTTTTCTCACCTTTTATTTATAAATAACTATAGAAGGCAAAATTGAGCAAAATCGAATATTCCAATTAGCCATGGCTAATTAGGAATATTACAGTCTCCCCCGACAAAATGTTGCTTGTCCTCAAGCAACTGAAGTGATGGATTCTGCAAAATTTTCTCACTCTCCCAAGTGGCATCCTCATCCGGCAAATTCTTCCACCTCACCACGAATTCCTGGACCGTCCTGCTCCGCAGCTGCCTCTCCCTAGTATCAATAATAGCCTCTGGATGCAACACCAAATGCCCCTCATCATCCATGGGTGGTAGCTCATCTGTCACTGTCACATGTTGTCCCAATGCCTTCTTCAGGCATGATACATGAAAAACGTTATGAATCTTGTTGTCTTGGGGCAGCTCCAACTCATACACAACTTGTCCAATCCTGCATATCACTCTGTATGGCCCATAAAAGCGGGGCTTGAGCTTCTCAACCCCCTTCTGCTTCAGTGACGACTGTCGATATGGCTGTAATCGTAGGTAGACCAAGTCCCCTATCTCAAACTGTCTCTCCACCCGACCCCTGTCAGCATACAGCTTATGCTGGTTTTGCATTGTAGCCATATTATCCTTGAGAGCTTGGAGAATATCCTGACTCTCTTGGATCCAGATCTTGGCCCTCGGAGCCTTATTAGCACCAAGCATCACGTCAGCAAAAGATAAAGGATGATATCCATACAAAGCATAGAATGGTGACATACCAATGGACATGTGACGCATAGTGTTGTAGCAGTATTCCCCCAGATGCAGCCACTTCAACCATGCTCGCTGCTGCCCACTAACATAGTTACGCAAGTAGCCCTCCAACCACTTGTTAACTATCTCTGTCTGCCCGCCTGTCTGTGGGTGATAACTGGTACTCAGTGTCAACTCCATCGCCACCAACCAGAAAAGCTCCTGCCAAAATCCGCCCATGAAACGGTTGTCCCTATCACTAATGATGGTCTTAGGAAGACCATGTAGCCTGAAGACCTCTCTGAAGAACAGCTCGACCACCTGTGCTGCTGTGTAGTGTGCGGATATGGCAAAAAAATGTGCGTACTTTGTCAGTCAATCAACGACGACAAAGATACAATCCTTGCCCTGTACCATGGGCAACCCTGTGATGAAGTCCATCGAAATACTCTCCCATTTCCCCTCCGGAATGGGAAGAGGCTGCAATAATCTTGTGGGATGGCTCATCTCCCCCTTGTTCCTCTGGCAAACATCGCACTCCCGGACATGTTGGAGTACGTCCTCCTTGAGGCCCTTCCATGAGAACCTTTCTCTAATGGCCCTGTAGGTTTTGGTAAACCCCTGATGGTCGGCGAATGGTGAATCATGTGATGCCTGAAGTATCTTCTTCTTGAGTTGAGATCCCTCAGTCAAGAAGATCCAGTCCCTGTAGTAGATGATCTCATCTATCACCCTGTACCTGTCATTTGCCACCTGCCCATCTAGAACCTCATATGCAAATCTGTCCTTGGAGCACTCAACTAAGAGTCGAGCCCTCCAGTCTATGTCCAAGCTCATAAGAGACAACGTGGCTGGTCTATGTGAAAGGGCATCTGCTACCACGTTGTTCTTACCTTTGACATACTCAATGTCAAAGTCATACACTTGGATCTTACTGATCGACTTCTGTTGCCTCTCCTGTAGTTGTTTCTGCTCCAAAAAGACCCTGAGACTGTTGTGATCAATCCTCACCCTGAACCTGTTACCCACTAAATACTGCCAGAACTTGGCCAATGCATGCATAATGGCCAGCATCTCCTTGTCGTATATAGAATACAAACTCTCGTGCGGAAGGAGCTTCCGGCTCTCAAAGGCTATATAGGGTGACCTCCCTGCATCAACACTACGCCGATCCCCTCTCCCGATGCATCACACTCCAAAACAAATGGCTGCGAAAAATCTGGCAATGCAAGCACTAGGCAGCTGCTCATAACCTCCTTGAGCCTATCAAAGGCTCGCTGCATTGTATCCAACCAACTGAATGCCCCCTTCCTCGTCAGATCTGTTAGGGGTGCAGCAAGTTGTGAGAAACTCTTGACGAACTTCCGGTAGTAGGTACATATGCCAATGAATCCTCGAAGTTCTATCACATTCCTCGGCTCTGGCCAATCTCTGATGGCCCTGATCTTCTCCTCATGGACTCTCACTCCATCCACCCCTATGATGTGTCCCAAGTATAACATCTCCATCAACCCAAACTCACACTTGGAGAGCTTGGCATAGAACTGTTGCTCTTCCAAGATGCGCAACACTATCTCAATGTGCTAGAGATGCTCTTCCTAGGTCCTGTTGTAAATGAGGATATCATCAAAGAACACCAACACAAACTTCCTTAAGTGACTGCAAAAGACGTGATTCATGCAGGACTAGAACGTCGTTGGGGCATTCGTTAGCCCGAAGGGCATCACCAAAAACTCAAAGTGCCCATAGTGACACCTGAAGGCAGTCTTGGAAATGTCCTGCTCCCTCACGCGAATCTGATGGTACCCAGATCTCAAATCAATCTTTGAGAAGAACCGTGCTCCTCTCAACTCATCCATCAACTCATCGATCTTGGGTATGGGGTACCTGTACTTCAGTGTCTTCTTGTTCAAGGCCCTGTAGTCAATGCACATCCTTAATGTGTCGTCCTTCTTCTTCACCAACACCACGGAAGAAGCAAAAGGACTCATGCTCGGCCGAATGTTCCCAAGAGCCAACAACTCCTGAATGGCCCGCTCAATTTCATCCCGATAGGCCTTGGGATGCCTATAGGGGGTAGTGATCACTCCCTGTATGCCCTGCTCAACTCAATGGTGTGCTCAAACCCCCGGTTCGGTGGCTGTCCTGGCGGAATCTTCCCAAACACTGTGGCATACTAGTCAAGGATGGACTGTATCCCTGGGTGCACCGTCTGCCCTGTAGTCCCTACCTCTGATGCAGGTAGCTCCACTGCCCACTCTATGTCTCCCTTCCGAAAGACTGCCTCCATCCGATGAGCCGAAACAGTCTGAGGCGGATATGTGAGTTGTCCCCGTATCTTCTCATGCCTCCCTGTCTTCTCATCATCCCACTCCATCTCTAGGGTCTTCCAATCTGTCATGACCTTTCCTAGAGTGATGAGCCACTGAACACCTAGTATCATGTTGGTGTCCAGAATATCGACCACGAAAAAGTGGTCAGTCAATGTGTAGGTGGCCATCGTCACTGATAGCTCTAGAACATAACGAGCACACATCATGGTCTGATCTCCTAGGACCAAGACTGAAAACCCATCGAAGCTCTCTGTCTGTATACCTCTCCGCTCAACCATCTGTGCATCGATGAAGTTGTGGGTCGCCCCACTGTCGACCAAGACTGATACTCGCTAGCCATGTACTGTCCCCCGTACGTGTAGCGTCAGATACTTGGGAACTCCTCGCAATGCTGCAAGGGCCCCTTCAGTAGGTGCAAAAGATGCACCACCTGCTGCTGGCGGTGGAGGTGGCAGAGGTCCCTGCACGGCATGACTATCTCCTGCCTCCACATCATCCTCATCATCCTCTTCCCCACTGCTCTCGAAGAAGACCTCAATAAAATGTGCTTTGCCAGCAGCACATCTATGTCCTGGTGCCCACGGCTCTTGACAGGTGAAGCACAACCGCTTCTTCTTCAGCTCCCTCCTGGCTTCGTCATCAATCTGTACTCATCCTAGATTCCCCTTTGGAGGTGGAATCCTCACATACTTCCCCTTAGACTGGAAAGTCTATCTCTGGGGGTAAGGTGTTCGGGTCCTAGGTAAGACATCTTGTAAGTCTCAGGTCCTACTAATAGTGTCCTGGAGTGTGGCTAGTCTAGTGGATCGGACTAAACCCCGAAGTGGCTCTGCTAACCCGTCAACATACATATAGATCCTCTGCGTCGTGGATAGATCTGGCACCATCACTGAGACCCTTGAGAAATTTGCAATGTAGGTCTCTGGGCTCCCTGTCTGTTTGAGCCTCGTCAGCTCAACAAAATGCTCTGGATCCCTCCGATCAAATCGCTCCATCAATCTCCTGGTGAACTTGGCATATGTCGTCAGTGTGGAGTGTCTGAGTGTAACCATCCCATGAAACCACCAATCCTGAGCCTCACCATCCAAATGCAATGTTGCCACCCTGATGGCCTCTGTCTCCGACATCTGGTTAAGCTGGAAATAAATGTCCAGCTTCTCCACCCAAGACTTTGCCAAACTGTTTGATGAACCATCAAACGTAGACAAGCGGAATCTACTAGCTGCACGGTGGGTGTCACCATCATGATAATGTCGATATCCTCTGTGATGGTCGCAGGGTCTACTATCCCGTTGGAGCTGAACAAAGTCTCTGAATGAGAGAGCCTCCCTGAACTCTTGCCCATAGGCCTGGTATTCTGCAAAATAATCGCCCATATGACCGAGCTCTGCCTCCTGCTGGGCTCCGTCCCTTGTGTCTGCGCCTAAGAAAGTGGGCATGGTAGAGCGTGTAGGGGCATGTGAGGCCACCTGCTGAGTAGTATCACGCTGCTCTGGCAAATGGTGGGATGCACCCGATCCCTCACCAACCTGGAAAACCCGTGGGCTCTCGCACTGTCTAGCCTCTATTGTCGTGAATCTCTGCCCCATCACTTCAATCTGCCTCGACAGATCCTGCACTGATTTGAGGAGCATATCCACAAATCTCTTCCCGTCCTCGTCTGCCATCTGCTCTGTGTCCACCACAGGCTCTTTCTGTTTTACGTCCACCACAGGGTCCTCCTGTTCTGCATCCACCACAGGAACATAGTCTCCCTCCCTGTAGGTGTTATCCAACCTACGTCCAGTGTCTCTGTATCTCCTACCTCTGTAACAAATGTAGGGCTTTTCCCCTGGTGTCATAGATTGCTAGCTCCACAGGCTGAGCCAGATCTATGTTCTAATACAACTGTAATATCCCAATTCCGGGATATCCCTCAAACCCAAGCAAACTCTAACCAAATACGTACAAATGATATAATAACCAAAAAGCTCAACGTGATAAAATAACAGTGGTGCAACATATAATAATATAAACATGAAATATAAGCAAATACCCAAGAAATGCAGAGAGAAATGTTAAGCCATTTTATTACACTGAGTAATGGAATGAGTACAGGAGGTGATCAGAAAGATGGCACCTCGACTTGCACAAAGCAAGTGAAGAAATACACTCAGAACAGTAAAGGAATGGCCTCTCTCTGAACTGCGTCCAAGCTGCTGGAGAACTGTCGTGCTACTGCTACTATTGAAAATCAAATAAGGCTTTGGGGTTGTTCCCCTCCTCAGAAAATGGTGAAACTCTGGAATCAGACTCTACTCAAGAAACCCAGAAAAACCCAAAAAGCTTTTCTGAAATAGCCGACCCTCGAAAATCGCCCCCTTGGGGATCTACGCTGTCCCTCAAGGCTCTACGTTTCCATTGAATAGAATCCTCCAAAACTCAACCCGAAACTCTGCTAAAATCCTCCAATATGCAAGAGTTGATCCTTTGCTCAATCTCCCAGCTCAAATCCTCCTCAAAACCCCAATCCAGAACTCCCACCAACAGGAACTGTGTCCCTCTCTCTCAAGACTGCACAATCTTCAAATGCTCAGCTCCTCTACATGGAAGATCAATCCTACTGCAAAAGACTGTTGGAAACTACCTTGCCCAAGCAGGCACTCGAAGTCCCCCAGGGCTAAGGGTAAGATCTCCGAATGGAGACACTCGATGCACTAAACAGTGCTACAGACAAGTTAAACAGCCAGCGTGCTCTAAGTCGAAGTGACTAGCCCAAATGCACATAATCGAATGACAAAATGAGGAGGCTCCTCTCTCCTTTATAGCATTGGCCTCTCTCAATCCCAAGGCTCACCTCCTCCAACATAGCCTTTCTCTTGCCTCATGTTCCTCTCCATCTGCGCAGTCCCTTCAAGTGTCTACGTGGGCCCCTCTTCTACGTGGTCCTTTGGCCCCCTTGGCTTCCCCTTTAAGTTACAATGTTGTGCTACTAGGAGTGACTTTATTCCAAAAATGAGTTAAGACCCCCTTTTCTCACCTTTTATTTATAAATAACTATAGAAGGCAAAATTGAGCAAAATTGAATATTCCAATTAGCCATGGCTAATTAGGAATATTACAAGGTGGACTTAGAGAACGGCCTCCCAACAATTGTCAATCTATGCATGGATAGTAGGACGCATGTGCAAGAAGTTGACTATGACCAACTGCCTTTTAAATGCAAGTTGTGCCATGAGTATGGGCACTTTGCTAAGGCTACCCAAAAAGTTTGAATGTCTCGGACAAGCAGTGAGGGGATCCTAAAGAGCATTGGCAACAGGTTAAAAGAAAGAAGCACTCGAAGCATTTGCTCAACGAGGGAACCCCATGCTCCATTCTGATCTCCAAGGATGTCGTCCCTGCTCAATCCACTCCCTCAAGCACGCCAGTGGTGGGCGGTTCCAATGTGGTGTCAAAGATTCACTTTGGGGTTTTGGGCTCTACTCTTGAAGCTGAAAGTTCCATCCACCCCCCCCCCCCTTCCTCCTCTCAAGAGGTCCCAGCCTCTCTGTCAACCCCACATGCTCTAACCCCAAAAAACCATAAGGTTGCGAGCTCTAGCCTGAACACCGATAGTAGCTCTGAAGAATCCTCGAAAGAGGATGAGGACGATGATGGATTCCTTACATCAAAGGAAGGTCATGGGCCATTTGCGCAACAGAGTTCTACAAATGAGGGACCATAAAGTACAAGGACAAAGAAACCAAAAAGAAAAGGGAAAAAAGCAGGAAAAAAGGCAAACAAGTAACGAGGGGAAAAACCAAAAAAGACAACGAGTTGGGAGTCCAACACACTATCCCTCATCAAATAGCAAGAGCAGGGAATAAAGGAGGGGG
Organism: Pinus taeda; assembly: GCA_000404065.3. Classification (NCBI taxonomy): domain Eukaryota; kingdom Viridiplantae; phylum Streptophyta; class Pinopsida; order Pinales; family Pinaceae; genus Pinus; species Pinus taeda. Next base: position 179,001 of record APFE030750876.1, on the reverse strand, counting down.
GAAACGAAATAATATGAGCCTAGGTAAGGGGGCGGGAAATACAAAAAAGTGATTAATGAATATAATCTCCTAGAACTGTAGGGGGCTGGGATCAGTAAAAAGAATTATGGAAGTGAAATCTCTAATGCAAAAGGAAAGACCAGATGTCACCTTCCTCCAGGAGGGGATGGGATTCTCATCAAACCCGAAGGAAACATCGAAGAAAAATATGCTTGGGGCATGGGTAGGAAGACAAACAATCAAGTTGAGGCTTATGGTTTGTTTCTAGGACTTTCATTGGCTCAAAAAAAGGGCATCAAAAAGATCCAGGTCTTAGGAGACTCAATGTTGATTATAAAACATATGAAATACAATTCATTAGCAAACAACATGAATCTAAATCAAATCATTCATAGATCCCATGGTATGATTCCTCTCTTTGATCTAGTCTCATCCTAAGAGGGAATAACCAGGAAGCAGATAAGCAAGCAAATTTAGCCTGCCAATTGAATGCAGAAAGAAGTATAGTGAATGAGATAGAGGAAACACTATGCATTCCCTAATCATGGTCAAAGTTTTCAATCATTGGACTGAGGTAGGCACTCTTGGCTCAACCAAGAGATTAGGAAATCAAAGCAATATGGAAAACTTCGTGTTCGTAAATATTTATCCCTTGCCCCCCCCCCCCCCCCCAAGGGTGGGTTGGCCTCCTCAATGGCGGAGCCTGCCCTAGCAGCACCTCTGCTCGCAAAAATTGATCCAAAATTGGTTTTGGATAGACTCCTAAGTCTAAGTGTTCCTCACAGAGGAAAATGAAAGTCCAAAGAAGTTCCTGGACATAGCTCCATTGCAGATATTTTTTCATTCTGAATCTACTGCAACTTGAATGGGCAAAACTAGACTTAGGATGCGAAAGTTATGGCAGAAAGAAGATGCCCTTTGTTCTTTCGAAAAAGAGGCAAATCTTCAAAAAATGGCCTAAAAGGCTTTATGAAGAAAAATCGCATCAGAGGAGGTCCAAGGCAGACTTAAGCGGAGAGGGGAAGCGCCCCCGACTGCCGATCCCCGACATATCGGGTCGGAGGCGGTCATATGCATATAACATAAGGAAAGGATCAGGCCAATGCGATATTGCAATCGCCGATATTGGCGGATCGCAATCAGCGATGGCACGAGGCTTAAGGCGAGACCCCGAGCCTCTGCGATATGCAATTGCGATTAATCGCATCACATTATCGCATCAAAGCTATTCAAAGGAGTGGGGCCGATACCATATGTGATAAGATGGCCGGACCCAACAGGATTATAGACCAAGTTTAAAATATTTTCATTTCCGTATTTCGCGTATTTCGTTTAATAAACGAAATATGAAGGGAAGCACCGATGCGATGAAACCGGACCCGAAAGGGTTTGTAAATGCCACTTCATAAATATTCCAAGTCCGATATAAAGCCGTTTTGCGATATTTCAATGTTTTCATGTACTTTTAAAATACAAAGGAAATCACGAAACAAGCGGGATTTTGGGCGGGTCGTGGGCGGTAAAGGTTTTGGCCGGGCTCCGCCGAGCCCATACATTGGCTGCCACGTGTCCACGCCCTAGAGAGAGAAAACCACCCTTATCGGGCGGTTAACCCCTGTACAAAAGAGCCGCTCGAAATGAACCACAGTCGTTGGATCTAGATCTCCCAAATCAATGGTGGGGATGCGATAAACGACATAAAGGCGGACCCGATAGGAGTTGTAAGGCAAAAGTGATAACATTTCAAATCCGATAAACGGAAGTTTGGCGATTTTTCACAATTTTTAGTGTATTTCTCTATGAACACAAAGAACGTTGTTTCTGGGGATTTCAAAGGCCCGACAACCCATTCCGTTACAGAACAGGTGGCCACCATCCCTGAAAGCGTTTAGCAATGATTGCTAATGCTCAGAGGGGGATCTGAGCGGACAGAGGCCGGGAAGCTAGAGAGCCCGAGAGTTGAAACGAACAGACAAACGTCGATAGGCTTAAAAGTCGTTCAATGACAAAGACAGAGGGGTTGTTAAGTCTGAGAGCACGATTGAGAGGCATAAGCAGGCAGCGTAGAGAGCTGAAGGGGCGAGAAAGCCTGAGAGTGCGATTGACAGGCAGCAAAGCTGCAACAAGGTCCCTGGAAGGTTGCCAAGGATCACTTGGATGTCAAGCAGATCACAGAGGCACGCGGAGGCCGAGAGACAGAGCCAAGTAGCCAAAGCCAAAGAGTAGAGAGCCTAAAAGCCAGCGTGAGAGCCTAAGAGCCAAAGCCAAAGCAAGAAGGCTGAGAGCTTCAAAGCTGGGGACAGAATGGCATTCTAAACCCATTGTTTCTGTGTTAAATCGTGGAGTTGAACCAAAGAGCTTGTAAAAGGATTGGTGCCATAATCCCAGAGAGCCTAGTCGAGTTGACTAGAGCTCAAGGAGATGTAGCCCAAGAGTTTTGGGTGAACTCCTCATTAAATTGTTGTCTTATGTGTGTTGTTTTATTGCTACATTATATATGTTGCTTTAGTTGATGTTATATCAGTTCAAGCAAATAGACTTAAAACGCATAAACAGTCAACAATAAACATAAGCATACACTTTATTTCAAGCACATATTCAATTCCGCATTGGTTAATCATAAAGACTTGGGAACATTTAAGCTTTGGAAGTGGGAGAGGTCCTTGTAAGTTAGACAAGGAACCTAAGTGCCCCATTCTTAGATCAGGTGGTATCAGAGCTTTAGTTTGATTAAACCCAACTTCAAAGGAGGTTATATCAAAATGCTTGATTGACAAAGCAAAGATTGCTTGTCTGAAAGGTGTTTTGGCAATCAAGGGTTGATTGTTTGATTGATGTATGCTTGTTTGCAGACTCACTATTTTCTGAGTTTGCAGAGGTGAAGAGAAAGCTATTGATAACTCAGTCTAGGAAGGACAAATAGGAAGGAGGGCTGAAGGCATTCTTCTATCCCAAAGGGCCTCAAGGCGATCCTTGGAGCACAAAAGGTTTGTTGCAAAAGGTTGCTTAAATAAGCTCTTTTATAATCTTGTTTGAAGTTCTTTGTTCATTGGCATAATAACAACTTCCTCAAGTGTATCCTCAAATTCCTTCTCCATCACAAGACTCTTTGATGGAGACATGAAACAAGACTTGTTCATCATGATGGACAAGGTCAGAGAAATGTATGATGATGGAAGGAAGAGCAACATACTTAGAGAGCAGTTGAATTCCATGAAGGAAGAGAAGTGGTTGCTTTCTAACAAACTGCAGGAAATGGAGAGGCAACTTCATATTGCAAATATGAACCTGAAGAGGATGCATGAGTTGGAGTCACACCTCTTTGTTGCCAAAGAAGCCTTGGTCAAGTATCAGCGTGAAGAAGAGGTAAACATTCCAGCTTGTCTTCAAATTCCTCTAAGAATGCTTATATTGGTTCTTTTGAAAAACATACCAATGGCATAGGTTCCAAGCTAATGTCCAAGATGGGCTATGAAAGAAAATGCTTGGGTAGACATGCACAAGGTATTGTTGAGCCAATAATAATTGAGGAAAGGCCTAAGTATTTGGGTCTTGGCTATGGACAAACTTATGGAGAAAGTTCCAAAGCTGCCATGAAGGCCATTGAAACAGTCCCAAGAAGGAGTTTCATTTCATATCCTCCACCTCAAGAGTGTGAAGATTGTATTCAGGAGGAATGCAATAGCTCGAAACATCCATTGCAGGATGCAGGTGTTCAGAAGTACACACTTGAACCAGAGAGTTGTGGAAACTCTAATAGCCTTGAAGAGATTGATGGTGTTCCAAAGGGAGCCACTTCTTCATTTGCTTCACCTCCTCACGAAGGCAATAAAGGTGAAAGAGGAAGGTATAAATCTAGTGCTAATCATCTTCCTTTTGATTTTGCAAAGCATTATAAATTTCCACATAGATATGGGAAAAGAATTGCATGTTCCTTTTGTAGTTTGGATAACCATCATGTTTCTAGATGTTGGAAGAGAATGGCCACATACAGGAAACTTTTGAAGGAAAAGAAGCAAAAAAGCCAAAGGTCCAGTGGACAAGGCAAATCATGCTGTCACGAGGATGCACGTGTTGCACTTACTGCCATAAGCAAGGGCATCTCGCTGAAAGATGTTGGACTTTGAACCCAGCAGTGCTTCCACAAAAGCTGAGGAAAGTGGAAAGAGAAGATGGCAGAAATGGAAAGGAAGTTTCCCTGAATGAAGTGTCTCAGGATGACTCACATGTTGATGTTGATGTGCAGACAAAGAAAAGACCTTCGAACTGGATTGGTAAGAAATGGCTAGAGTTCTTTCCAATTACGGTTGTGTGTCTATTGATGCATCTATTTGCATTTCTTTGTTGATGAGATGCAAGTTGCAGGACTTTACCAAGATGGTGAATGGAAAAAGGTTGAGTAGGAGACTAACTTTGTTGTTGCAACATTATATTTCATTTCAATTTCGAAAGTACAGTGTGCTTAAGTGAAAGTTGAAAGACAAAATGCATGCATGAGCATGAGATGCATGAACACAGGGATGTTGATGTTTTCCTTGTTTTGAACATGTATGTGTAATTAACTTGTAGGGTTGATTGCTTTGACATGCATGTGATGCAATGTTGACTTGGGAGAAGTTAACTTGGTCTCCAAGATGGAGATAATAATGAAGTGTTTCCTCTTTTGAAAAGAGTCCTAATGGTCTTTTTCTACATCCCTGACTTGAAGAGTCATTTGTTTAAAGGCATGTTTTGTGGGCTTGTTGTCTAGTCCATCAATTGTATGCAGATGTAAGACATGAAAGTGTTCACAAGATGTGAAATCGGTTTCTTTTGTTGAGGCAGGAGTTTAGGCCATCCAATTGTTGTCTGTATTTCTGTTGTTGTTAACAGTTGTTGTTGACAGCTTGTCAAACAGATACAAATTAAAGTTTTATGTAGCAGATGAACTTCACATTTGTTTGAGCCACCTTGGATCGATGATCAAGACAAAGAAGTTCAAACCACCTTATATGACCATTTCAGCAGAAGTTCTGCAGGAAGGCAAGGAGGAAGACAGTTCTTCCCAAGAGGGCCAGCCCATTCAGGAAGGGAAGTGGTCAGAGACTTTGGTTCAGAGGCACTATGCAAGGCAAGTGTGTGCAGGCTGAAAGAAGAGGGTGTTGTTACTCTCAGGTACTGTTCAGATCAGTATATCAGTCTTTTGGAGACCAAAAGTTCTTTTAGTGGGAAGGCATGATCCAAAATGGGTTTTGGATAGACTCCTAAATCTAAGTGTTCCTCACAGAGAAAAATAAAAGTCCAAGGAAGTTCTTGTACATAGCCCCATTGCAGAGATCTTTTCATTTTGAATCTACTGCAACTTGAATGGGAAAAAATGGACTTAGGATGCGAAAGTTATGGCAAAAAAAAAAATGCCATTTGCTCTTTGGAAAAAGAGGCAAATCTTCAAAAAAATGGCCTAAAAGGCTTTATGAAGAAAAATCGCATCGAAGGAAGTCCAAGACAGACTTAAGTGGAGAGGGGAAGCACCCCCGACTGTCGATCCCCGACATATCGGGTCGGAGGCGAGCATATGCATATAAAATAAGGACCGGACCAAGGTGATGCGATATTGAGATCACCGATATCAGTGGATCGCAATCGGCAATGGCACAAGGCTTAAGGCAGGACCTCGGGTCTCTGCGATATGCAATTGTGATTAATCGCATCAGATCTATTCAAAGGAGCAGGGACGATACCATATGCGATGCGATGGTCGGACCCGATGAGACTATAGACCAAGTTTAAAATATTTTCAGTTCTGTAAAAAGGTGTTTTGCTATGTATTTCGTGTATTTCGTTTAATAAACGAAATACGAAGGGAAGAGCCGATGCGATGAAACCGGACCCGAAAGGGTTTGTAAATGCCACTTCATAAATATTTCAAGTTCGATATAAATTCGTTTTGTGATATTTCAATGCTTTAATGTATTTTTAAAATACAAAGGAAATCACGAAACAGGCGGGATTTCGAACGGGCCGTGGGCGGTAAAAGGTTTTGGTCGAGCTCTACCCGAGCCCATACATTGGCTGCCACGGGTCCAGGCCCTGGAGAGAGAAAACCACCCTTATCGGGCAGTTAACCCCCATACGAAAGAGCAGCCCGAAATGAACCACAACCGTTGGATCTAGATCTCCCAAATCAACGGTGGGGATGCAATAAACGACATAAAAGCGAACCCGATAGGAGTTGTAAGGCGAAATTGATAACATTTCAAGTCCGATAAATGGAAGTTTGGCAATTTTTCACAGTTTTTAGTGTATTTCTCTGTGAACACAGAGAACGTTGTTTCTGGGGATTTCAAAGGCCCGATGACCCATTCCATTACAAAATAGGTGGCCACCATCCCTGAAAGCATTTAGCAATGATTGCTAACGCTCAGAGGGGGATCTAAGCGGACAAAGGCCGGTAAGCCAGAAAGCCAAAGAGCTTAAACGAACAGACAAGCGCCGATAGGCTTAAAAGCCGTTCAATGACAGAGACAGAGGGGTTGCTAAGACTGAGAGCACAATTGAGAGGCATAAGCAGGCAGCGTAGAGAGCTGAAGGGGCGAGAAAGCCTGAGAGTGCGATTGGCAGGCAGCAAAGCTACAACAAGGTCACTGGAAGGTTGTCGAGGATCACTTGGATGTTGAGCGGATCACAGAGGCATGCAGAGGCCGAGAGACAGAGCCAAAGAGTCGAGAGCTTAAGAGCCAGCGCAAGAACCTAAGAGCCAAAGCCAGAGCAAGAAGGCCGAGAGCTTCAGAGCTGGGGACAGAGTGGCATTCTAAACAGATTGCCGCCATAATCCCAGAGAGCCTAGTCGAGTTGACTAGAGCTCAAGGAGATGTAGCCCAAGAGTTTTGGGTGAACTCCTCATTAAATTGTTGTCTTATGTGTGTTGTTTTATTGTTGCATTATATATGTTGCTTTAGTTGTTGTTATATCAGTTCTAGCAAATAGACTTAAAACACATAAACAGTCAACAATAAACATAAGCATACACCTTATTTCAAGTACATACTCAATTCCGCATTGGTTAATCATAAAGACTTAAGATCATTTAAGCTTTGGAAGTGGGGAAGGTCCTTGTAAGTAATCAATAAATGAATTGAATTAATCTACATGAGCAAAATAAAGCTCAATAAGTAATACAGAGATATTTATAGTATTAGAAACATCAAGTTTCTATTAGGAAATAGAAACAACCAGTTTCATCTAAGAAACTGCTAAAAAGATAAAAATAGCAACAGCTAATAAGAATGAGCATTAAACACTAAATAGTATTATTCTAATACCCTCCCTTAATGCTCAATCTATTTACAACACCAATAGACCCTCTGAATTTTACAAACTTATCAAGAACAAGAGGATTGGTGAAGATGTCTGCGGGCTGCTCCAATGTGGGAACATATTGCAACTGAACGAATCCGTCTTCAACAAGCTGGCGAATGTAGTGGCAATGGATTTCCACATGCTTTGTTCGTTCATGAAAGACTGGATTCTTGGCAAGTTTGAGCACTCCTTGATTATCACAAAACAAGGGAGTAGTACCTGTCTGGGAAACATGCATATCTGCAAGCATACGTCGAAGCCAAACTGCCTCACAAGATGCCGTAACTGCTCCTCGATACTTTGCTTCTGTTGAGGAGAGAGCCATTGCCTACTACTTCTTACTAATCCTGGTGACAGCATCGGATCCTAGACTAAACACATACCCAGCTGTAGATTTTCGGTCATCAACCGAACTGGCCCAATCAGAATCTGTGTAACCACTGAGTATAGGATCGGAACTGCGAGAGTATAGAAGTTCGTAATCAGGAGTGCCACGCACATATCGTAGCACACGCTTTGCTGTTATCCAATGATCAGCCTTAGGAGCTGACATGAAGCGAGAAATGTAGCTAACTGCAAAACTGATGTCAGGTCTAGTGGCAGTAAGGTAGATGAGGCTGCCCACTAATTGCCTGAATAAAGTTTCATCCACAAGGGGGGAGGATGACTGAGCTAAAATTTTGAGCCCTGGTTCCATAGGAGTCGTGGCAAAGCTGCCAGTAATGATAAGGTCATCCACATAGACAACCACAAACAAAATATCATCACCAGTATGCTTGATATATAGGTTTGCATCAGATGGGCTCCGCTGAAAGCCATATCTGTCAGATATTGATCAATTTTCATGTACCAAGCCCGAGGAGCTTGTTTCAATCCATAGAGTGCTTTAACTAATCTACACACTTTATGTTCTTGACCGGCAACCTTGAATCCCAGAGGTTGCGTCATGTAGACTTCTTCCTGTAAGTCACCATTTAGGAAAGTACTCTTTACATCCATCTGATGAACTTTCCAATTGAACTGTGCTGCTAGGGCAAGGACAAGTCGTATGGTACTCATCTTGACTGTAGGAGCAAAGGTCTCCTCATAGTCGATGCCTTCCTTTTGTGAGAACCCTCGAGCAACAAGACGAACTTTATACTTGTCTAGGGTGCCGTCAGGTTTGTATTTCACTTTATACACCCATTTGCAGCTGATGGTCCTTTTCCCTGTAGGAAGGTCAGAAAGGGTCCACGTGTGATTCTTCTGAAGGCTCTGAAATTCAGCGTCCATAGCATGTTCCCACTCAAATGTACCCTTAGCCTCTGAATAGGTTTGAGGTTCAAAAATACTGTGTAGGTTAGCCATAAGAGCAAATTTACTGTAGACTGTTGTTTGCTCTTATGTCTAGAAGTTCTACCTTCAAGGAGCTCATTATCCCGAAGATCACGAATGGTTTTAGCCCACCATTTAGGCCGAAGAGTAGAGGAACCAATATCAGGAAGAGGTGGAGAAGGCTCAAGAACAATAGGAGCAAGCGGAGGGTGATTTTTTGGATGAAGCTCAGGTAGAGTATTATCAGATACTAATGCCGCATCATCCCTCCCATCAGGTGGACCTACCAGAAGAAGAACACTGTGAGGCTGATGCTTAGAACACTGCTCAAAAGGAGAAAGTTGAAAGAATCCTCTATCTTCATCAAATACTACATCCCGACTGAAGCTAAGACGACCAGTGGCTATATCTATCAGCCTATAGGCCTTGTGATGATCATTGTACCCTATCATCATGAGTTTTTGGCTTTTGGAATCCAACTTAGAGCGCTTAGCGGCTGGAATCCAAACATATACAACTGAGCCAAATACCTTGAGGTGACTGATCTTAGGCTTATGGCCAGACCAAACCTCTTCGAGAGTCTTCCCCTTAACAGCCTGAGTAAGTGATCGGTTAAGAAGATAGACAGCAATGAAAACTGCTTCAGCCCAGAATTTGTTCGGAACACTCCTGTGTTGTAACATGGAACGAGCCATTTCAACAACCGTACGGTTGCGGTGTTCGACAACATTGTTCTGCTGAGGAGTGTAGGGTGTAGTTAACTAGCATTTGATGCCATGAGTATCACAGAAGTTGGAAAAAGCAGAAGAACAAAATCCCCCCCCC
>APFE030750876.1:144306-169007 GCA_000404065.3 Pinus taeda | reverse complement strand
TCTGGAGAATCACCAGTGTCAAGAAGCCTGTATAGACCATGATCCTCTAGGCCAACAACAACCGTAAGACTAGTGTCCCTGTCGATAATGGAGCACTTGTGCGCACTGAACACTACATCAAGCTGAGGAGAGTTCCTCATAATCTGGCTGACAGACAGCAGATTAATTTCCATACCAGGAACATAGTACACATTCAGGAAGATGAGTGTGCACCCACGAGACTGGATCTGAACTGTACCTTTGCCGACCACTGTGTACTCTTCACCTCCGCCAAATACTACTGAATCACTGAAAGGTGAGAAGTCAATAAACCAGTCACGCCTGTGAGAGAAATGGCGTGATGCACCAGAGTCAATGTACCAGGTCGAAGACGGGACATGATCTGAAGACCCTTTATCCATAAAGGCGTAAAAGGCAAATCTTGTCTGCTCGGAATGTTCTGCAACATTCGTTGTCTGATGGGGCCCTCCCTGTTTATTCTGTTCAGAAGCAATATCCTCTGTCAGCAATCTTTCTTCATGTGGCCGAACTTGGGACAATAATTACACTGCACATTTTTCCTCCTTGCAGGATCAAGGGAAGGTAAGATAATGGGAGAGTATGAGAAACATTTAATCCCTCTGCTCCGAATTTCTCAGACCGTGCGTGGGAGGAGGGTGTGGGTAAGGATGAAGGGCGAAGTGAAAAGATAGGAAATTATGGTGGTGCATTGGGATCTCAGCGTCATGAGTACCAACTTTTAGTCCTGCATCAAAATCCAGACCTACACCTTCTATAAATGGGGTAACGGTTTGAACTTCTGTCGTGGTTTCTGGTTAATTTGTGCTCAGGTGGTCTCTGCGAAGGCCCAGCTACTAAGGCTAGGGTCATTGAGCAATTGTTGCGGATTTCAGGCCAGGGTGCTGACCATAAGGGTGGTTTCTGGTGGTGTATGCTGTCGAGAGGGTAAGTTGGGCGCTGACAAGCTGAGTGCTGGTATGTCGAGTGCTGGAAAGCTGGGTGCTGGTAAGCTGAGTCGGGCAGGCGAGTTTGAGCAGCGTAACAAGGGCTTGGGTTGATTGCCTCGAACAATCCTGAGTGGGGGTCTGCGGTATCTTGGAAATTAGGCACTCTGGTAGCTCCCTTGTGGAGAAAATGAGCATGCAAAGTAACTCAGTGGAGGAAGGCTCTCTGTCTAGTTCCTGGGGCCGCCGCCAGCCTAGTTCCTGGGGCCGCCGCCAGCCAGCAGAGCTCGGGAAGGTGGCAACAATATGCATACCTATAAGGACTGTGCAAAAGCATTTGGAATTCAGGGAGGGTCTAGCTATTTTACAGAGGTGTATCCATCAACAACAAAAGGAGTCATTGGTTATGCAAGAGCAGCAGCTCGAAAAGGAGCACATCCAGCAACTGGAGGACGAGTGGACACACTGAGACAACAAATTGAGCATCTGAAGCTCAAAATGGAAGAGAACAGCTCGAGGATTGAAGAAGAATATACTGGACTCGATCTTAAGTTTTAACAGTTCAGCGCCGATGGAGTAAATTGTTCTCTCTCAGTTTAAAAAAAGTTTTTTACGGCAAACTATACATGTAAATATTTACTATATCAGTATTGTAGAATGTATAGCCACAGGCTACGAGTTATGGGATATTTTTGTTAGAATTATGAGGAAATTTCTCAGGGAAGGGATGGGGAACAAATGAATTTTCAGAAGCCCTTAGCAGGCTAAAAGATTTTGATGTAAAATCCATATTTTGAATGCGAACGGGCGCGATTTATATATAAATATACTACTTTCTGGTTAAAAAAATCCTGTATCTAACATGAACAGTAGTGTGACATGAACAATCCAAGGACCAACATACAGATTCAGAACAATTTTTAAAAGCATGTAATAAGAGCAGCTTATATAATAAAACCTATAATAGCACGGAATTTTTGCATTGTTTGTAGATCCATACTACAATAAAAAAATAAACAATTTACAATTTGTATATATGCCGACCAGTTTACTAGAATGTTTACAAATGCTATACTTGCAATTCGTCATTGCATACTTGCATAAACATCTTTCTATCTAGCAAGTGTATCGTCCCGATAAAACAAGAAAAATGGGAACAAAAGTAAACGAAGGTTTAAGAACCACACCTGTCGCCTGTCAAACAATGCTGACAAATTAAGCCCTTGGGATAATGTTATCAACTCGAATGCATTCATCATCAATGGACCTGTGTCTTTTTCCTCTATTTGCTCACTTACATATTGCTCCTGCAAAATCTCGAATACCAGTTCATTCCTCCCCAAGTATGACACAGATGGAATAGCAGTAAGACTTGTAGCTGTGAATGAAATCCACTAATTTGCTTTGGAACTTGGGCATGCAAAACTTAAATCATTGACAAACAAATATTCCTTCAACATATCTCCAGCATTTTAGGATCATATCATATTTAACGAAATATATTTTTCAATGCTTCGAAACACAAAGCAGGTTGATTAGACTCGACCCTGGCACAAGGAAGCAACCACAGTGCTCTGTGAGGGAATAAGCTCAAATTTGACAAGCAACGTCCATTATGTTCTAATCATAAACAGGGCTTTTTAATCTAGATTGAACAATGTGTTCTACTATGAATTTCATTAGCTTCCCTTAGCAGAATATCAGCAATAAGTTATAACCAAACTCAAACAGCCCAAAGTAGCCGACAGGAGTAAAGTCTGGCAGTAATCAACAAGTTGATTGGACTTGTATTGACACTGACACTTAGGTTCAAAATCCCCGAAGTGAGTGCCAACGAGGCAAGGTACAAGTACTTGGTGATTTTTACAACATGGATACATCCCTCATAGCATGGCATCTTAGCTTTCTATGAACAGTATTTCACAAAAAGAGCCCAAGTAAGCTATCCAACATGTAAAGTTTTGTACAGAAACCTAAATCAACAACAAAAACAGTGTTTACCAACCTCTGCATCATTAAAAACTGCAAGTACATCATCCAGGTTGACGTTCTCATCTTCATAAAGTTTTACTGGTATATAATTCTTCTTAAACCACGCATTTGCCCGGATTTCTGTGATTTTTATGCGCTGTAACAAATCAGTAACACTGTATTCATTGAAACAATCATAGAAGGGCACAAATACATGGATACAAGAAAGAAAAAACAAAACAATAACTTAATCAGGAAAATATCCAACATAAGAACAAAACATACTGTCTGGGGATCTGGATCAAGAATTCTTGATATTAGGGACCGAGCATCAGCAGAGAACCAGTTTGGGCAAGAAAATTCTGCTGCATTGATCTACAACATTTGCCCACACAACAATGTGTAAAATTAATAGTACAAGTCCCTTTGAAAATATAATAAAATATCACTCCCTTGGGAGTCTCTACACAGTTCGAAGCATTGAAATATGGTTGCCACAACATTATAAATGCTCATCTTGGAGATAAGTTAGCTAAAAAGCTGAACCCTTTTAATCACAACACTTGAATAAAGTGAAAAATCAAGCACACGTCCCAAAGGAATGTTCTTGGAACACTCAATCACTAACAGGCTATTCTCTTTAATCTTACTATCATTAAGATAGAGTCCAGACTTTAGATAACATTATGAATCAGTACATACCTTTCTATATAGGCTCGTAAGATCAGCCTCATCAAATGGAAGATATCCCGCCATTAACACATAAAGTATTACTCCACAAGACCATATATCTGCTGCTGCACCATCATAGCCATTGCGCCCAAGAACCTACACCAAACAGAACAAATATAATATTTAGTATAAAAGAAATAGTAACATAAAAATAAAGGCATCTAAGCCCGCATAGGTTTTCAAACTGAAACATCAGCCATTCAAGTCCATGTCAATTATTTCCAGCTAGTATCTCTAAATTGGAAAAAGACGTGCCAGATCTGAAACACATATCTTGTAACCAGTTATTACTAAAACTCAAATGATTCAAGTACTCTGAACAGTTCTTCCTGAAGGAGGAAAAGTTCTTAATTATTTGACATGAATTAAAATACACTATGCTATATTGTTTAAGCCTTAAGGCCATGGAACATATTCCAAATTCCATGCCAATCATGCCCGTTAACATACTGAAGTTAAATGTTGAAACTTGAAACTATCCAGTTGTATCCTGCTAATTTTTAGCAGGATATTGCATAGGATGCCGAGACAGATCAGATTGTGAATAAATGTAATATCTTTTGGAAGTTGCAAGGAAGGAAAATAAATGCTTGAAGTAACACTTGTTATTACCAAATACACTATACATGGATCCCCCAACCAAGTTATGTTCTTTGGTAGAGGCAGCATCTAGACTTGAGCATAAGAACTTTTCTAATGGATAGCCGAATTGAAAAAGGACAATATGGGCCGCAGGCTTGCAGGTATGGGCAGCGATTTCACCCCTTCTCCTGTTTTTTTCTAGTTTCTATGGGGTTTTCAATAACTGCTTTTTTCTCATGGAATTGTGTTAAAATTGGCAACTAGGGCCAAATTCCACTTTGGAAAACCCCTTTGGGAAAGATAATTGCATCATTGAATTCCTCTTTTTGAGAGGACCAAAATAGATCTAAAGATCATCAAATTTGGACAAGTAGAAGTGGGATTTTGAATTTATTCTCCCACACGAAAATTATCAAGGTCGGCCTTATCTCTAAGTCGGCTCAACAAGTCCAAAAGACGTGTCTCTTCAACCCCATAGACTAGTATTTATTGAGGTGCCCTCAACCTCATTTCACACATCCATATCTCATTATTCTCTCTGCAATAGCCGCAGAAGAAGAAGATCTCCAGCGAACGTTATTAGGGCATTTGTTGTGGGCTGAACTCCTCAGGCAGGAGGCCAAGGTCAGTATGGAGAAAGGCTGGACTTATCTGTGGCTCATTTATCATCAACTTCAGGACCGAGCTAGAGGCAGCTTGAGGCAAGGAGGGCCATAATCTTGGGTGCAGATTTGTGGTAAAAAGGATCCGCAGGCCTAGGGCAGTTTAAGCGAAGGCTTGAATGTTTATTTAGGGCTGCTTCTACTGTGATTAAGTACGGCTTCCTTATCAGAACAGGCCGCTAGACTGAAGGTGAGTTTGAGGTCTATTTTCATGTGTTCTTATATACTGAGTTGGGCCGCTGGAAATGCTACTACAGCAGTCAGTTGGATGCACTTGTGGAGAGTCTTAATAGCCTAATTTACGTCCTCTTCCTCAACTGCTGTCAAGAAGAGAAGGCCACAGTAAAATCAGAGGTCATTACTCTTGTTTGTAGGCAGTTTCATGATTCTGTTGGTTCTGAGCAGCTGGCAAGAGGCAGAGGTCATGAGTTGGGTCGCTGGAAATGCTACTACAGCAGTCGGTTGGAAGCACTTGTGGAGAGTCTTAATAGCCTAATTTAAGTCCTCTTCCTCAGCCGCTGTCAAGGAAAGAAGGCTGCAGTAAAATCAGAGGTCATCACTCTTGTTTGTAGGAAGTTTCATGATTCTGTTGGTTCTGAGCAGCTGTAGTGTGCCATAACAAGAAGCCTCAAGTCCTTGTTCATTGCTGGATGCCTGGAAGAGGTCAGCCATGGGAGCAGCTCATTGAAAGGGATGATCAGTAACTTCTCGGAACCCTAACAAGGCTGTAAGCTCTGCCGACCTTACAGAACAAAGTTTTGGCCAGGCTATTTTGATTCATATTATTGTACTCTCTCTCTCTCCGCTGATCATATGATAATAATAATAAGAAGAATTGATCAAGGGTTTTCCCCATTTTGGGATTTTTCCCTGGCTTGAGCCATATCATTGTGTTCCCTTGTCTTGGCTTGCCTTCTGCAATTACGTTTAATGTTCTTTCGTTAGCTACTGTCACATGGTGATGTTAAAGTGATTGCTTATGGTCAAATGGAATTGATAATGGGCTAATGAAGTAACTAACCTAAAGAAAGAACATGTTAACTTAAAAATTACAAATTGCTAGGGAGATATGAGTGTTTTTTCAGCCATACACGTTTCTTTTAGTGGATAAGCTTTCCCAACAGTGCCCAACGTCCTTCAGTGAAGAGGGTTTTCCTTCCTCAAATTACTTTAGGACTGTAGATCTATAGTGAGGTAAACTACTGAATTTTAATATTTAAATTTTCTTTTTCAAATTCTTTGTATTTGGAATCTTCATTCAATTTTTTATAGATGCTAGTTTTTAATTTTTTCCAACAAAAAAATTGCTCCTTATGTTCACAGTTCAATCATTACATTGAAGAAAAAATGCTGAAGCATTTGGACCATATGTGAAAATATGGTGAACCCAAGGGGGGATTCGGTAGACAAATTTTGAATTGCTTGGAGGTCAAAGCTAAGAAAATTATCACCGATTCATTGAGAGACCATTTGATTACTTATATTTCCAAGTTGAAAAAGTCCAAGGAAATGTATGATAAGTTGGTTGATCCTTTCTTTGAAGGATCAACTCAAGCATATTAAGTTGAACAAGGGAGAGACTATGCAGTCATACTTCATGAGGATATCCCAACTCGTGGATCAATTGTTGTCTATTGGAGAAGTTACATCTAATAGAGAGTTGGTACTCATTGCACTTAGAGGTCTTCCTCCAATTTGGGAGACATTTATCACGACTACAAGCAACAATGACAAGTTCCCTTCATTTGATGAACTAGTAGGCAAGTGGACTCAAGAGGAGACCAAGATGATTTCTAGAGGGTGAATTCAAAAGCATGAAGAAGGAGAACCCTCTACGTTTATTGCTCAAGACAAGAAAGAGAAAGGAAGAGAAGGGCCATCTAACTCAAGAAAGCCTGCTCCAACATCCATGGACTCTAATAGAAGAACAAAAATGGACAGAGACCTATCACATATTTGATGTTTCAACTACCATAAGCGACGTCACCATACCCGAGATTGTCCAGAGAAGAATGATGCTCCTAGATCCTACAACAATAATCGTGGCTACAACAACAACAAGTCTAGCTATAGAATAACTTAATAAGCAGAGATGCTCTTGCTGATCATGATGAATGCCACCATCCTCAAAAGAGATCAAGAAACTCAAGATATGAAAATAATGCAGCTACTACACAATTATAATATTTTCTTATTTCTGCTCTTTCTAGTTCCTCTCCTCTGAATTAGTTTGATAGCTAGTTGGTAGATAGTGCCATAGTGGGGCCTCTAGACACTTCACTGGTTATCGTGAAGTCCACTCAAACCTGGTTGAGAGGGAGACAAATTTGAAGATCATTCTTGGGGACAATTCTACCTATCTTGTGAAAGGCTTTGGTTCTGTTTCACTTCATTTGGATTATGGTGAGACTATACATCTACAAGATGTTCTATATGTGTCGATATTGAAAAAGAATCTAGTGCCTATATTTAAATTGGGGGGCAAAGGAATGAAGGTTGCTTTTGTAAATGGAAACGTCCTTACCTAGCCTATGGAATCTCGCTTTATGGATGCCTTCAATTTGGGATCAAGAATCGAAGACCTGTCTAAAGTTAATGGAAGACCAATTCAAGCATTGGTTCATGATAGCAAT
Organism: Pinus taeda; assembly: GCA_000404065.3. NCBI lineage: Eukaryota > Viridiplantae > Streptophyta > Pinopsida > Pinales > Pinaceae > Pinus > Pinus taeda. The sequence goes on along the minus strand of APFE030750876.1, from coordinate 161,483 downwards.
AATCAATGTTAATTGTGGCACCGAAGATTCGCTTACCTTCACTATGATGCCTTGCCTAAGGTGAGGAAGATAGTTTCTGGAATGCTTGAAGTTCAAGCAAGTCATGATGGAGTGTGTCCAGGATGTTCTAGTGGAAAAAAGACGAGGGGGCCATTCCCTTCTAGTAGACATAAGAGCAATGGAATTCTACAACCCATTCATTCTAATCTATGTGGACCCATGCTGGTGACATCTCTTGGTGGCTACCTATACTATATAATCTTTGTGGATGACTTCTCTCGCAAAACTGGGATATTCTTCTTGAAGCACAAGGACCATGAATTTGATATGTTTAAGGAATTCAAGGCATTGATAGAAAATCAATAATGGTGGAGAATTCATTTCAAATGAGTTCATTGACTTTTGTAAGAAAGCAGGAATCAAGAAGGAGACCATTGTACCTAACAACCCCAAACAAAATGGAGTAGCTAAAAGAAAGAACAAGACAATCATTGAAGTTGCCCGAGCTATGTTGCACGTTCAAAAGTTGCCAAAGTTTCTATGGGGTGAAGTATTTTGGCTTCGAGATACCTTACAAGATGCTGAGAAACAAGCTCATACTAGAGGGACCTTCAAGGAAAGCAAGAAACCATGCCAATATCAGGGATATATTATGGCTATGAGCAACATCATATAGGATGAACCACACACCTTTGAAGAAGCAGCGAAAAAACAAGTATGGAAAGATGTTATGACCAAGGAATATGAATCTACCATGAAGAACGATGTGTGGGAAGAGGTTTCTCACAAAAAGAGGGAGAAGACTATGATGACATTTTTTGTTAATTTTAGGCAAAATGGTATGTTCTATGCTTTAGAGCAATTTTACTTCAGTTTCTTTACTAGCCCAGTATCAATATTCAGATTAGCAATCACATCAACATGATAGTAAAATGTAGATAGAACATAAATATAAATAGTAGAAGACGAGGACACAAGATGTGGCACCAACGAGAGACAAACCCCAATGTGGGGAAACCCTTGATCAAATCTTCTTATAGTCGTCAATAGATCAGTAGAGAGAGACAATACAATTTACAAATCTAATATTTTGTAACAGTAGAGCCCTAACCAGAAAAGTCAACGCCAGTCAACAGGGCAGATTTGACCCTCAACAATTTGATCAACTTCAGCCTCCAAACAGCAAGATGAATCAGCCCTCAAAACAGCCCAAAATAGTCCAGTAAAACCTAGTCAAACAGCCAACCCTGCGATCATCCCTAGTTGTAGTCAATGCTGGTCAAAGCCTCTTGAAATTTTGCTCTCCTGAAATTTCGGCCTCCTGAAATTTCGCTCCTGAAATTTTGGATGTGTGGAGAGAGAGAGGCCCAGAAATCCACACCCAATCAATGAGGGGAGAGAGAGAGAAGTGTGAAGATGAGTGTGTCCAAATGAGGCTAAGGCATCATGTATTTATAGCAAACGTTGAGGATGAATAGACATGACTATTGTGCTTCTAAGCCTACATAAGTTTGTTGGCCAACCATGATAATTTCTCCATAATCAAAATAAATTCATAACTTCATTTGTACATGTCGGAATCAGATGATCTCTAAATCAATCCTACACCTCTCGGAGAGAGGAATCCAAGAAAAATATCAGCTATCATAAACAAGATGACCCATGTGGAGTTTGGCCCTAGTTGCCAATTTTAACATTCCTTCTCAACTAGGGAGAACTCCATCTGCTAATCCATCTACCAATCTGTACTATCTCTGCCATCAATGCACTACTCTGCACTGCACTGCTGAACAATGAAGAAGAATAAGTGATCAAGAATGTATCATACCATTCTCTACTGACTTGAAGTCAGTCTACCATTCTCTACTGACCTGAAGTCAATCCGAAATAAAAGAAAGTGTCTTATACCACTCTTACTGACCCGAAGTCATTTCCAATCAAAAGAGAGTGTCGCATATCACTCTTGCTGACCCGAAGTCAGTTTCATTGATCCCATATCAATATCGGTCATCCTAGCATAGGGAGTATGGTAGTACACAATGCGTCCATCGGTAGTACTATGGTCCCTATCCTCATTTCCCTACTCATTGGCCAAATGAGAGGTACTTCCCATGAGTCCCAGACTGCATGGGTAGGATATCTCAGCAAGAGAAGGATGAACCACTCATCCTGCCTATATGTCGCCAAGGGGTATCACAGGGAAAGGTTGAACCCCTCACCCTGTACACAGCAAACCACTAGGGGAAGGCTGAACCACTCACCCTATGGTTGCTCATCGCTCCAAGAAGTACCCCAAGCCCCCCCCCCCCCTCCCTCCCGGAGCTCCCTGAGCTCAATGTCCATATCATACAGGACACTCATAAGAGGGTCTCTCCACGACTCCAAGTCGTTCTCAGAAGGCCAAGAAATTTACCTTCCCCAGGGACTTTGCCAAAATATTGGCGACCTGCTCATCAATCCCAATGTGATGGAGCCTTATTGCTCCTCGTTGTACCATATCCCGAATAAAGTGGTACGTGATATCTATATGCTTAGAGTGATCATGAAACATGAGATTCTCTGATAATCGAATCCCACTATGGTTTTCATAGAGGATCACGGTGGCATCCAGCACATGTCCAAATAGCTCACTGAAGAGCTTCCTCAACTAGACAGCTTCACAGGAAGCCATACTAGCAGTTATGTATTTGGCCTCAGCAATGCTCAAGGCAACCGATTTCTGCTTCCTGCTCATCCAAGATATCGAAGCAGAACCCAAAGAAAAACAACATCCAGAAGTGCTCTTGCTATCCACCACACTGCCAGACCAATCAGCATCAGAATAACCATGCAAAGTTCCATCGGGGTAGTCACAGGCTTGCAGTCCACCATCCCAAATCTTTCCAATATCTTCACAGCATATTTTCTTTGAGATAGGAAAATTTCACCTGGCTTTTGCAAAACCTCCAACCCTAGGAAGTAGTGCATCGGTCCTAGGTCCTTCATCTCAAATTCAAAAAACAATTCCCTCTTTCATTTGTGAATGAGAGGGTCTACACCTATCAGAAAGAGGTCGTCCACATAAAGTATCGGAATGAGCGGTTTATCATTTTCAACCTTAAAGTAAAGGTTTGGAACGACTTCACTTCTAGTGAATCTCAGCTTCATCAGATAGCTATCGATCCTCGCATACCAAGCCCAGGGTGCTTGCCTCAATCCATAGAGATCTTTCTTCAACCTGCATACATGAGATTCACGGTCATGAACCTCAAACCCCTCGGGTTGTTCCACAAGACTTCCTCTTATATCGAACGATGCAAGAAAGTGATCTTAACATCCATCTGATGTAAGTTCCATCCTTGCGAAACAGCAAGGGCTATGATCGAGCGAATGGTGTTGTATCGGGCAACAGGTGCAAATATCTCATCGTAATCTACACCTTCCTTTCGAGAGAAGCCTCAAGCAACAAAGCGAGCCTTGAACTTTTCTACACTTCCATCATCTCCATGCTTGATTTTGTAGAGCCACTTAGAGGTGACAACCAATTTGTCCCGGGGTCTAGGGACCACATCCCAGACATCATTCTTCATAATTGACTCGTATTCTTCATTCATAGCATCCTTCCATAATTGTTGCTTCACGGCTTCTTCAAATGATGAAGGTTTATTTTGAATGATAATGCTTATGACGGTCAAGTATCCTTGATCCCTGTTCGGCTTCTTGCTTTCACGGATGGTCCCCCTTGGTGCAATATGTCTCTCAGCATCTTCGAGAGTCTCCCTAAGCCATGAGGGTCTCCTCTTGGAGGAGGAGGGCTCTTGAGAAGGAGGATCAATAGGATCCATAGGTTCATCAACATCTGGCATTGTTTCATCTTCTTTTGCACCTTGTTTTCCAATGTCAGCTTCTTTGTCCTTCCTTGGGATAGGAAGGTTGTTGATCTTCCTGAGGGCCATACTTTCATCGAAGGTGACATCATGACTTATCTCAACTTCGCTTTGACCAGCCACATAAATTCTATATCCCTTAGAATTTTCACCATAGCCCACAAAGATTCCTTTCTTTCCATATGCACCCAATTTGCTTTTTTTCTCTTTCGGCACATGAAAATATACGGGGCTTCCAAAAATTCTATAATGAGAGACATCAGGTTTCTTACCAGTGAACATTTCTTCGGGAGTCTTGGAGTCCAATGCTTGATGAGGGCATCGGTTTTGAACATACACAGTGGTATTTGCAGCTTCAACCCATAGGAATTTCAAAAGCCCTTGATCATGAAGCATGGCACAAACAGCTTCTACAATAGTGTGATTCTTCCTTTCAGCCACACCATTCTGCACAGGAGTGTATGGTGTTGTAGTCTCCCTCTTAATGCCAGCTTCTCTGCAATAATCTTGGAATTCATTGGATTTGTACTCAGTCCCATTATCAATCCTTAATATCTTGATTTTCTTCTCGGATTAGTTTTCGATAAAGGCTTTGAAGTTTCGAAACCAAGTGGACACTTCATCCTTCTTCTTCAAGAAGTAGATCCAGGTTTCGCGAGAATAATCATCTGTAAAGGTGAGATAATATAAATATCCTCTCAAAGAGTTTACGGGCATCATACCAGATATATCAGAGTGGATCAATTGCAATATGTCTATGGTCTTGCTATTACTTGAGGGGAATGGTCCCCTTGTAAGTTTTCCTTCGGCACATCCTGGACATACAACTTCATGCTCTACTTTGAATCCGAGCATACCTGTCACCATCTGTCTCACATCGGGTAGGGCCTTATAATGAAGATGGGCAAACCTCCGGTACCATAGTTCAAATTGTAGAGATGTGTCACAAGACATGGCTCCCAATGAACTTCCTCCAACTTGATACAAAGTGTCAACCCTAAACCCAAGAGTAAAAGCAGTTCAGATTGTAGAGATGTGTCGCAAGACATGGCTCCCAATGAACTTCCTCCAACTTGATACAAAGTGTCAACCCTAAACCCAAAAGTAAAAGCATCTTTAAAATTTCTTTTTCAAACACGTACCTTTCAATCAATAAAAGCCACCTTCAATCCTTTATCTTCCATTGCCGAAACGGACACCAAGGTCTTCCTGAGATCGAGTACATATAGTACTTCTTGCAAATTAATAGTATTACCTTGATTCAATTGAAGGGTAACATTCCCTACTCCCTTCATGATATAGGTGGCATCATCTCCAAGGATGATCTCCAAGTTTGTCTCCTTTTCTATCAGATTAGAGAGGGCTTCCTTGTATCCGGTTAAGTGCCTTGAGGCACCATTATCAATCAGCGAATTCCCCAAAGTGTTCAAAGGAGAGGCAGTGGAGAGGGATGATATAAGATAGTACTATTTTTGCTTAATGTTAACAACATTGGATTCTTCATACCTAGAGTTCCTTGATCTCTTGGAGGATCGACCATTTCCTTGATGTCCCATTGGACCTGCCATTCCTTTGATCGTTGTTGCTGAAGTTACCCTTGGAATGATTGGGATCATCATCATGTGATGTATCCCTTCTATTTGGACACTCCCTTGCATAGTGGCCAAACTTATTGCAAACAAAACACTTACCATTCCTTCCTCCCTTAGATCTAAGCTTTCCATGGAAATGACCTTTAGACCATGCATTATTTCTCCTTTTGGCATGAGCAGAGAATGCAGTGGGGTTGCTTCTAATAGAAGGCATTTCTTGTTCCACCATTCTTGTTTCTTCTTGAATGCATCTCGACATCAATTCTTCAAACCCTGGAATTCGATCATTGTTGAGTATAGTGGTTCTAAATACATAACACTCAAGTGGGAGTCCTCCAAGGGTGGTGAGAGTAAGTTCCTTGTCAGGAATGACTTCTCCAATCGAAAGTAGATCATTCTTGATCTCAGTGATCCTTAAGAAGTAGGATTGAATATCCTCATCCTTGCCCTTCTTAATATCTTTCAACTTATTCTTTAGAAATAGAATTTGATTAGCATTACTATCCTTGAACATGTTGATCAACCTGTCGTAGATCTCCTTGGAGGTCTTCAATTCAGAGATGTAGGCCACCAGACGCTTGTCAATGGAATCCCTGATAATCTTTTTTGCTTTGACTTCGGCCCTATTGTACTTGGTCTTCACAGAAGCTAGTGCATTTGAAAGAGGCTCAGGGATTTTACCTTGCACATAATCCATCACTTCTTGTTCTTCTAAGGTCAAATCAAGAGACATCTTCCATCCATGATAGTCAAATTTATCATGGAGCTTGTCTTCAGCCGGGAAGTGGGATGAGGAACCCATTTAGCCTTTTGTCCTTGTCCAATTGTCTTTAGTGATTGCTCTTTCACTCTTGCTTGGGCTTTGTCTTCACGTCAGCTCTGATACCATGTTAATTTTAGGCAAAATGGTATGTTCTATGCCTTAGAGCAATTTTACTTCAATTTCTTTAATAACCCAGTATCAATATTCAAAGTAGCAATCACATCAACATGATAGTAAAATGCAAATAGAACATAAATATAAACAATAAAAGACAAGCCAAGACAAGAGGACACAAACCGCAAAGTGGGGAAACCCTTCATCAAATCTTCTTATAGTCTTCAATAGTTTAGCCAGTGTTTTTAAAACCGGTCGGTCGAAACCAGTAACTGGTCAAGCTCGCCGGTCAGCAAGGCCACCGGTCCGAACCAGCTAAAAAAACTGTCAGCAAGGTCATTTCGCCTGTTTTGAGCCCTGACCGGCCGATTAACTGCCACAGTCGCGGATGCCCCACGCAATGACTTGTCCAAGGTGGTTTAGGGTTTTTAGAGGGAAAGTAAGGGTCTTTTCCCTCCAAAAACACCAATCTCCAAGCCTTTAAGAGGTCCTTCTCCCTCTCATTTGTCTCACACATCTCATTTGGAGTGTTTGTGAGTTTGTTTGGGAGCTTGGAGAGTGTTGAGTTTTTGTTGGAGTAGTCATCTTGGAGGCTTGGAGTTGGAGTTGGAGCTATTTTGGAGAGAGTTTGTAGCTGTCAGTGGAGTTGGCATCTTCAGAGGAAACTAAGGAAGCTAATTTGCATTTCCAGGTATGGATTTTCACTTGAAAATTCCTCATTTGACTGTTATCCATGTATTATATTTTTGTGTGTTATAAATTTATAAACTTCTAACTTCTATCATCTAAGCTATCAAATCTCTAGTTCTGTGCTATCAAATTTTGTAGCCTACATGTGCATTTGTTTTCCTGAATTTAGCTTTGGTTTTCCATGTTTCTTAGCTGCAATTTTTTTTTTAAATGGCATATTTCTTTGCAAATTGTAATTATTTCAAGCAAACATGGCTCCAAAAGGAAAGGACAATGCATGGGCTCATTGTGATGTAATTGATGGAAAAATGATATGCAAATTATGCCATAAATCTATTGGAAGTGGGGGTATTCTTAGATTGAAACAACACTTGGTTGGGGTAAGAGGCCAAGTAAAGCAATGTGATGCACCAAATGCAATGTTAGGTCCTATTAGGGCAGAATACATTTCCAAGCTTGAAAAGTTTTATGAGGATAAGGCTAGGGAGAAGGCCATCCAAGATGACATTGCAAGGAAGAGGGAATTATTAGAAGCCATGAAAGAGAGTGTGTATGATGATTATAAGATTAAGACTCCTCTTCTATCCCTTCCACCAATGACCCCTTTCACTATGTTCATCCTTCTTTTGGCCAACCATAAAAAGGAACAAAGAGAACAAACATCCAAAGTTATTTCTCATTTTCCAACATTGCCTCTTTTAATCCCACTTCCTCCCAGCCAAGTCGTCAACCCACTTTGGATAAACATTGGAAATACAATGCAAAGAAACTTCTCATCAATACATTGCTAGATGGTGGTATGTTTCAGATATCCCATTTAATGTTGCTCGCTCACCTTATTACCAAGCTATGTGGGACTCTCTTATAGCTGCAGGAAAGGGCTTCAAAGGCCCTAGTATGCATGACTTGAGGGGAGCTCCTTTCCAAAAAGAGATATCTTCCATTGATGAATATTTGGTTGAGTTTAAAGATTCATGGTTAAAACAAGTTGTTGCATCATGTCAGATGGATGGACCAGTGGAAAGAATAACACTATCATTAATTTCCTTGTTTCTTGCCCTCAAGGAACCATGTTTTTGAGATCAATTGATGCATCTGATAAGGTGAAGGATGCAACCCTTCTATTTGAGCTTTTGGATGACATTATTCAAGAAGTTGGGGAGCAAAATCTTGTGCAAGTCATCACCGATAATGCCCCAAACTATGTTCTTGCTGGAAAGATGCTTGAGTCCAAATATAGGACCATATTTTGGACTCCATGTGCTACACATTGCATAGACCTCATGCTTTAGGACATAGGCAAAGTGGAGTGGGTAAAAAACATTGTAGAGCATGCCAAGTGCATTACAAAATACATTTACAACCACTCATCAGTATTGAACCTAATGAGGAAAAACACTGGGGGCAAAGAGCTTGTTAGCACTGCAATTATGAGATTTGCAACTCACTTCCTCACGTTGCAATGTCTCAATGGTCAACATAAAAACTTGCAAAAAATGTTTTCTTCTAATGAATGCTCTGAATCTCGGTGGGCTCGTAGACAAGATGGAAAAGACACCAAAAAGAAAGCGTTTGACAATTATTTTTGGAAAAAGTCTATAGAGCTTGTGAAAATTACCGAGCCCCTTGTTAAGGTGCTAAGGATGGTGGATGGGGAAAAATTGGCCATGGGCTACATTTATGAGGCTATGAATCAGGCAAAGGAGCAGATACGGGCAACTTACAAGGACTAGTTAGCTAAATATGGCCGTATATGGGAGATCATTGATAACAAATGGAACAATCAACTCCATCGTCCTATACATGCAGCTGGGTATTTTTTGAACCCAAAGTATCATTATAAAGATCAGCTAGGAGATCTGCAAGATGGGGAGGTTAGAGCTGGATTTATTGATTGCTTGGAGTGCATGGTCCCTACCCATGGAGATTAGTTGGAAATACATAGACAACTTATTGTTTTCAATATGGCAAGTGGTACCTTTAGCAAAAACTTGGCAAAGATAGCAAGAGATGTGGATCAACCAGGTAAGCAATTCCAATTTCCAATTTGTTTTTCTTTTCAAGTTAAAATTGTTTACATTCTTTACAACTCAAATTATAAACTAAGTTACTCATTAATGTCTTTTCCTTTGCAACACATTGGTGGGAGTCATTTGCTGGCCAATGCCTTCAATTGCAAAGGTTTGCAATTAGAGTCCTCAGCCAAACTTGCAGTGCTTCAGGTTGTGAGCACAATTGGTCTGTTTTGAGCGCATACACACGAAAAAGAGAAACTGTTTGGAACAAAAACGGTTAAATGATATTGTTTTCGTGCAATACAACCTTCGACTAAGGAGGAAGAAAATGATGAACAAAACACCTAATCTAGATCCCAGTGTATTGGACGATATTGATCCAACATCATAATGGGTGGGGGAGACTGAAGATCCTGTGTTTAAGGTTTGATATCGACATGGCATTAGCGGGGGATGAAGCAAATTTTGTGGTGGCATCAGAACCAAGATCAGTAGCAGCATCAAGGAAAGGCAAAGAACTAATGGAAGGCACTAGTCGTGCAGGGCGACAAACTCGTGCTTCCATTAAGTCCACTTCTATTGTTATTGGCGGCATTGCCACTAAGGTTGCAGATTAGGCTGGGTATCTCATCTATTGTCACTGTAGGGGGTGTGTGATCCTTGTCTTTTATGGCAAGTTGGGTATCTCCCCCTATCAAGTCTGCCAAAGTATACCCCAATATGCATCCTACCCTCAAGCTGGGCTCATAGGGATTGCCACCCATCTGGCCAATGGGTGAGGGTACTTTGGTGTATGTGATCCTTTTATGGTAAGTGGTACCTCTCCCAAGTGACGAGATGCAGGTGTTCCACCACTTTATTCTTGAGGGTCAAGGTGGGAAGATTAACGAAGAATAGGATGGTTGTAATTCTTACCTCTTATGGTAAGTGGTATCTCACCCAGTGTTTTAGAAACCAACCGGCGTGAACCAGAAGCCGGTCAAACCGGCCGCCTCATAGGCCGACTGGATCAAACCGATACAAAAATCGGTCTTATGCCTTCTCTTCGCCCGAAATTCACAAAAATCGGTCCTAACCGACTGGTTTAGGACGGAACTGACCATTTATGGTCAAACAAAAACTGGTCAGTTTCATCCTAAACCGATCGGTTCAATGCCAAGGCCGTGGTGGACCCACACGACATCATTTAGGAAGATTTCTGGGTGTTTTAGAGGGAAAGTAAGCATTTTTTGCCTCCAAAGACACCCTCTCCAACTCTTTAAAAGGAGCTCACCCCCCTCATTTGCATCGCACATCTCATTTGGAGTTTGTGAGTTTGATTGGGAGCTTGTAGAGTGTTGAGCTTTTGCTGGAGTAGTGGAACAGCAGAGAGTTTGAGCTAAGTAGTAGTCACTATGCCTCCAAAAGCCAAGGATACTGCATGGGCTCATTGTGATATAATTGATGGCAAAATGATATGCAAATATTGCCAAAAATCTATTGAAGGAGGGGGCATTAATATGTTCAAGCAACACTTGGTTGGGATAGGAGGCCACGTAAAGCCATGTGGAGCACCAAATGAAGTAATAGGGCATATTAGGGCAAAATAACTTCAGAAGTTTGAGACTCAAGTCACTAAACCAATAGAGAAGTTTGTGACTCAAGCAGTTGCAAAGTTTGGGAGTCGAGACTCAACCGAGTTTGATCATGATGAGAAGTTTCATGTGATAATGTTGATCACTAATATCATATGTGTAGACTTGTTAAATTGGCAACTAGGGCCAAACTCCATATGGGTCAACTTATTTATGGCAGTTGATATTTTTATTGGATCCCTCTCATCGAGAGGTGTAGGATTGATCTAAAGATCATCCAATTCTAATAAGTATTTATGGAGTTATGAAATTATTTGTATTATAAGACTAATTGTCAAGTCGGCCAGCATCTTATGTAGGCTCGGAAGCCCAGAATACGCAGTCATTGCAATAGTTGCGTTATACATAACAACGTGTATTCATTGCAATGAATACACGTTGTTATGTATAACGCAACTATGGCAATGAATACACGTTGGGCAGTCATGGTTATATACAGGATGGGCATATATGCTGTTCATTATGAATCATATACGCTAATCATTATGGATCATATACGTTGTTCATGGAGGTACAAATACGTTGTTCATTATGAATCATACTCAGCCCTAATATAATGAATAGCAGTGATGTATATAAACTTCGGTGGCATAGAGATAAGGACATTGTATTTATGTGTGATCTGGGCACATATATAACGCAGTCATGGGCAGCAACATGATGTGTGATCTGGACATATATAACACAGTCATGGGCAACAGCATGATGTGTGATCTAGACATATATAACGCAGTCAGGGGCAACAATGTTGATGGGAGCCGCAGTCAAATATAAGGGTGCCAGAACATATAAGTTGTCATCTTTGAGGGGCAACAATGTTGATATAGCAGTCTATGGTATGACTAACAATCTTCAGTAGAATTGTGTTAGCATATTCAATGACATGGCATGGCATGGCATGAAAGACACTCTATGTAGAACATGGACAACATCGTGAGATATATGGGCAGCATGATGAACATGGACAACATCATGAGATATATGGGCAGCATGATGAACATGGATAACATCATGAGATATATGGTCAGCATGATGAATATGGACATCATGAGATATATGGGCAGTATGGGCAGTGTGATGTATGAGATCATGAGCAGCATGATGATGCATGATGCAGCATGATGGTGCTACCTGGTAAGGTGCAGCAAATGGCCGAGATGCAGAACGATGATAGGTGAAGGAGTCACCTTGGAGAATCAGTTGAAGCAGAATTTCTTCAACTGATCTCATCGTTATACGAAATGATCTATGCTAGTTCGAGATAAGTCAAAGTGTTGACTTCTTTGTAAATGTACTATCTCTCTCTCTCTCTCTCTTTCTCTGCTGAACTTTGAAAAACATAAAAGAAGAATTAATCAAGGGTTTCCCCACACATTGTGTGGTTTGTCCCTGGCTAGTGCCACATCTTGTGTCCTCTTGTCTTGGCATATCTTTTGCGATTTATATTTATGTTCTATCTGCGGTTTACTTTAAGCTGATGTGATTGCTAATATGGAAAAGAAATTAAATAAATTGCTCTAGCATTGAACATACCTAAAATTAACATGGAATCAGAGCTGAGGTGAAGACAATGCCCAAGCAAGAGTGAAAGAGCAATCACCAAAGACAATTGGGACAAGACTAAAGGATCAATGGGTTCCTCATAATTCACATAGGGTGAAGTCGAAGCAGAGCATATTATCAGAATGATGCAGCGGAACTTTTGATGGCCCACCTAAAGATCGCTTCATTAGGAAGTTCGGATCTAAGGATGGAAGGAAAGGTAGATGTCTTGGTAATAAGTTCAGCCCTTATGTGAAGGAGTGTCTGAATGGCAGAGATGCAGGTCATCAAGGACACGGCCGACTCGTCAAGGAAGCAAGGAACCGCAGGAATGGAAGTCGAATGTTTTAAGGTGGCATTCGTCGATGGAAAGGTACGTGTTTGAAGATAGAATTTTCAAAGATGCTTTTGAGTTCAGGGTTGTATTAAGTTACCAGAAGTCCACTAGGGACCATGTCCATTGACACATAGCATCGGAGGTCTGTGAGTCAAATGGTGACAAGGAAGCCTGAATTCAAAAAGAGCATGAAAGTACATGTCTGAGATGTACCAAAGGAAAATCTTACAAGGGGACCACTCCCCTCATGTAGCAGGTCCACAATTTTGAAACAACCCGTGGAGTTTGAGATTCATGAACATGAATCTCATGTATACAGGTGGAAGAAAGCCCTCTATGGCTTGAAGCAAAACACCCCGAGCGTAGTATGAGAGGACTGATCGCTGTTTGATGAAGCTGAGATTTACTAGGAGTGAAACCGATCCAAACCATTATCCGAAGGTTGTGGATGATAGACCTCTCATACCGGCACCTTATGCGGACAAACTATTTCTGACCGGTGCAGACCCTCTCATTTGCAAAAGTAAGAGGGAGTTGGATTCCAGACATATGTTTTGCAGTTAGCACGGGGAGCTCATATTTGGTTGAGCCTCACTGGATTGGTACCAAGAATCTTCTAAGATGTCTTCAGTGCACAATCTCTTATGGATTGAGATACACTGCTGGAAATATGAAACTGCATGATTATTCGAATGTTGATTGGGCAAGCAGTGTGAAGGATCACTGGAGCACTTCTTAGTGTTGTTTCTCTTTGGATTCTGCTTCGATATCATGGATGAGCAGGAAGCAGAAGTATCTATGAGTATGATCTCGTATGAAGCTCCCTGGTTGGGGAAGCTCTTCAGTGAGTTGTTTGTACACATGATGAATACAACTGCGATTCTCTGTAACAACCAGAGGTGGGATTCGATTATTGAGGAATCCCGTATTCGACAGTTGCTCCAGCAAATAGACATCAGATACTACCTTATCTGGGATATGGTAAGTCGATGAGCAAGGTGGCTCCATCGCATTGAGACTGATGTACAGGTCGCTGACATTTTGACAAAGCCCCAGAGGAAAGATCAAATCTGTGATTTTCCCAAATGACTTGGAGTCGTCAAGAGACCCTTGTACAAGGGTCCTGCATGTTGCATACTTTGAGCTCTGGGAGCTCTGGGGGCTTGCGATTATTATTAGAACAACATACGGCCATAGGGTGACCCACCCTCCCCTGGTGGTGCGTACTGGAACAAGATGATTTGCTCTCTTGTGGAACAGGATGATTCGCTCTCCTGTATAGCAGGATGATTAGTTCTCCTGTGAGGTCTGGATGATGTGTTCTCCATGACAAACGTAGCAGGATGATCAGTTCTCTTGTGAGGTCTGGATGATGTGTTCTCCATGACAAGCGTAGCAAGATGATTAGTTCTCCTGTGAGGCCTGGATGATGTGTTCTCCATGGCAACTGTAGCAGGATGATTAGTTCTCCTGTGAGGACGGGATTGATTAAGTTCTCTTGTCGAGGCATCCTACCCATGCAGTCAAGGACTCAAGGGAAGTACCTCTCATCTTATCAATGAGCAGGGAAATGAAGATAAGGACCATAGTAGTACCGATGGATGCATTGTTGTATCTATCATACTCCCTACACTAGGATGACCTTCATTGATCTGGGATCAATGTTATTGGTCTGGGACCAGTGGTAGGAGTTGTACCTACTATGACGCTGACTTCAGGTCAGTTGAGACTAGTCTGGGACCAGTGGTACATACTCTAAGACTGACTTTGAGTCAGTGGATTGGACTGGGACCAGTGGTACATACTCTAAGACTGACTTTGAGTCAGTGAATTGGACTGGGACCAGTGGTACATACTCTAAGACTGACTTTAAGTCAGTGGATTGGACTGGGACCAGTGGTAGGAGTTGTACCTACTATGATGCTGACTTCGGGTCAGTTGAGACCGATCTGGGACCAGTGGTACATACTCTGAGACTGACTTTGATTCGGTGGACTGGTCTAGGACCAGTGGTAGGAGTTGTACCTACTATGATGCTAACTTCGGGTCAGTTGAGACTGGTATGGGACCAGTGGTACATACTCTAAGACTGACTTTGAGTCAGTGGACAGGTCTGAGACCAGTGATAGGAGTGGTACCCACTATGACGCTGACTTTGGGTTGATTGAGACTAGTTTGGGACCAGTGGTACGCACTCTAAGACTGACTTCGAGTCAATGGAGAATGGTATGAGACATTCTCGATCAATTCTTCTTCTTGATAGTTCAGCAGAGCTAAGTTGAGCAGAGCCAACAGAGCTTAGCAGAGCCAGCAGAGTTGAGCAGAGCTAGCAAAGCAAAGCAGGGCACTGATGGCAGAGATAGTATAGTCGGACATATGGATTAGTTCTCCCTAGTTGAGAGGGAGTGTTAAATTGGCAACTAGGGCCAAACTCCATATGGGTCAGCTTATTTATGGCAGCTGATATTTTTATTGGATCCCTCTCATCGAGAGGTGTAGGATTGATCCAAAGATCATCCGATTCCGATAAGTATTTATGGAGATATACCAGCGTTTATGTAGGCTCTAGAAGCCCAACCGACGTGTCTATTCATCATCTTCGTATTAGTATAAATAGAAGAGGATTTGAAGTCATTTGTACACACATCCTCTTCATGTGTTCTCCTCCTCTCCACGTCTTGGGTTTTTGGAGAAGGAGGGACACCTAAAATATACATTTGCTGATGCCCTAGCCGCAGTAGCTGATGCCCTAGCCGCAGTAGCTGATGCCCTAGCTTGCACGCTGTTTAAGAAGCCCTAACGCAGTCCTGTAATGGAGTCTCCTAGCCGCAGTAAAAGAGGATCTGAAACAGTGTGGGTCAAGGTCTGTTCAGGGGTCCGTTTTTGAGGACAGAACTGTTGGTGGGAGGTACGAAGCCCTGTTCTTGTAGGCCACAGCCAAGGCAGGGACAGCGAGTTAGTTTAGAGGCTGTTTGGTGGGTGGACAGTCCTCATAAGAGGCTGCCACAGGTTTGTCTATACACCTGTAGGATGTTGCTGTTTTTTAGGTGGATAAGTCTGTGTTTAAGGGCTTAAATCTGCCCTAAAAGAGCAGCGTGGAGGGGCAACCTCCCATTGAAGGGCAGCCACACTTCATGAGGACAATTCTGGGTAAGATTTGAGGACTGTTGGGGACTATGTTGTGTGCCCTAACCAGTCCCAGAAATTGCAGCAGTGCAGGAGTCTCAAACAGCAGTGTTTTGATATGTATTTGGTCAAAGGAGTTGACCAGCTTTGGATCAGTTTGTGTAGCAGCCTGTGGGAGCCAAGTTGGACAATGATACTTGGTGCAGCAATAGTACATGGGGCAACAATGATACTTGGTGCAGCAATGGTACATGGGACAGCAATGAGTACATGTTGTACAGTGCATCATAGTGCACATAGCAGCATATGCACAGGCAGCATGATGACAATGAGTCATTCTAGCAGGGGCAACATAATGACGATGATGTATGGGCAACAAATGGACGAGATGCAGAATGATGATAGGTGAAGGAGTCACCTTGAGGATCAGTTGAAGCAGAATGTCTTCAACTGATCTCATCGTTATAGGAGATGATCTATGCTAGATCTAGATAAGTCGAAAGTATTGACTGCTGTTAGTATAATGTACTCTCTCTCTCTCTCATCTGCTGACTTTGAAGATAAAAGAAGTTTTGATCAAAAGGGTTTCCCCAACACATTGTGGGGTTTTTGTCCCTGGCTTTGGCGCCATATCTTGTGTCCTCTTGTCTTGGCTTGTCTTCTGCGTTTTATATTTATGTTCTATCTGCAGTTTATCATAATGCTGATGTGATTGCCAATTGTGAAAATTTAAATAAATTTCTCTAGCATAGAACATACCTAAAACTTAACAGTTTTTCTAGGGACATTTGTCCAAAAATAATTGTGTAAGATGTGTGTGTATTTCTTTCTTGTTTAGTTTCTTGTTTCCGCATATAATTTAATTAAGTACAGCAGCAAATGTATTTACTTCGATATTTACCATAGAACATAGTGAATAACTTGCATTAAGAGAAGTAACATCAGTTTGCTGCAATAGGGATTCTGGGTTTAGGAATTTTCACAGAAAATCCGGAGCAAGAAGCAAGAGTGGTGGTCGATCATAACACCCAGGTGGAGAAGGACAAGCAGCAGCAGGAAAAGCTACAGAAGAAGATCGAATACTTGCAGGGACGGGTTCAGTTATTAGAGGCAGACAAGGATGATATAGCAGTAGCAGGAAAAGCTACAGAAAAAGATCGAAGACTTGTAGGCACGAGTTCAATTACTAGAGGCAGACTTATTTGTTTTCCAGGATTTCAGGATTGGAGGGATTGCAATGTTTCCATTGGATTTTATCATGTACTAGGGTATGGAACTTGTATTTAATCAAGAGAACCAAGCCCTCTATGCAGGGGAAACTCCCAATAATCAAGATCATGTAGGGTACTAGGGTATGAAACGTGTATTTAATCAAGAACACTAAGGTCATTCGACTATGTAGGAGGAGACTCCCAATACAACAATGGTCCTTCTAAAGAATGGGATGTAGATGCAGAAAATCCTGATTTGGATCTCTCTCTTGCAGCCTTATAGTCTT
>APFE030750876.1:107603-139389 GCA_000404065.3 Pinus taeda | reverse complement strand
CTGGGACCAGTGGTACATACTCTAAGACTGACTTTGAGTCAGTGAATTGGACTGGGACCAGTGGTACATACTCTAAGACTGACTTTAAGTCAGTGGATTGGACTGGGACCAGTGGTAGGAGTTGTACCTACTATGATGCTGACTTCGGGTCAGTTGAGACCGATCTGGGACCAGTGGTACATACTCTGAGACTGACTTTGATTCGGTGGACTGGTCTAGGACCAGTGGTAGGAGTTGTACCTACTATGATGCTAACTTCGGGTCAGTTGAGACTGGTATGGGACCAGTGGTACATACTCTAAGACTGACTTTGAGTCAGTGGACAGGTCTGAGACCAGTGATAGGAGTGGTACCCACTATGACGCTGACTTTGGGTTGATTGAGACTAGTTTGGGACCAGTGGTACGCACTCTAAGACTGACTTCGAGTCAATGGAGAATGGTATGAGACATTCTCGATCAATTCTTCTTCTTGATAGTTCAGCAGAGCTAAGTTGAGCAGAGCCAACAGAGCTTAGCAGAGCCAGCAGAGTTGAGCAGAGCTAGCAAAGCAAAGCAGGGCACTGATGGCAGAGATAGTATAGTCGGACATATGGATTAGTTCTCCCTAGTTGAGAGGGAGTGTTAAATTGGCAACTAGGGCCAAACTCCATATGGGTCAGCTTATTTATGGCAGCTGATATTTTTATTGGATCCCTCTCATCGAGAGGTGTAGGATTGATCTAAAGATCATCCGATTCCGATAAGTATTTATGGAGTTATGAAAGTATTTGTATTATAAGACTAATTGTCAAGTCGGTCAGCATCTTATGTAGGCTCAGAAGCCCAATAGTCGTGTCCATTCATCATCTATGTTTTAGTATAAATAAGAGAAGACTTGAAGTAATTTCACACACAATTCTTGAGTGATTTCCTCCTCTCCACATCTTGGGTTTTTTGAGGAGTGAGACACCAAGAATAATACGCTAGCCTAGTATAATGATGCCCTAATGGAGAACACAGTCATAAATCCGCAGGCAAGTATATGAAGTCACAGCTGCAGTCAAAGTATATGAAGACACAGCAAATCATACACGCTGTTCTTGGAAGACCTAGCCACAGAAATTAGGCTCTGTCTATAGAAGATCTAGCAACGTGGTATGCAGTTCATAAGAGATAATGTGGGCATCAACGCAGTCAAACAGCGTGGTTTAAGAGATAGCGTGGTTAAAAGGGATACGTGGAACGCATCAACGTTGGCCATACGCATAGCATTGCGTTGGCTATATAATATACGTAGCTATGGCAAGGAATACACGTTGGGCAGTCATGGTTATATACATGTTGGGCATATATGCTATTCATTATGAATCATATACGCTGATCATTATGGTTCATATACATTGTTCATGGAGGTACAAATATGTTGTTCATTATGAATCATACGCAGCCCTAATATAATGAACAGCAGTGATGTATATAAACTTCGGTGGCATAGAGATAAGGACGTTGTATTTATGTGTGATCTGGGCACATATATAACGCAGTCATGGGCAGCAGCATGATGTGTGATCTAGACATATATAACGCAGTCATGGGCAACAACATGATGTGTGATCTGGACATATATAATGCAATCAGCGGCAGCAATGTCAAGGGAGCCGCAGTCAAATATAAGGGTGTCAGAACATATACGTTGTCATCTTTGAGGGGCAGCAATGTTGATATAACAGTCAATGGTATGATTGTAACAATCTTCTGTAGAATTGTGTCAGCATATTCAATGACATGGCATGGAATGGCATGAAAGACACTCTATGTAGAACATGTACAGCATCATGAGATATATGAGCAGCATGATGAACATGGACAGCATCATGAGATATATGGGCAGCATGATGAACATGGACAACATCATGAGATATATGGGCAGCATGATGAATATGGACATCATGAGATATATGGGCAGTATGGGCAGCGTGATGTATGAGATCATGAGCAGCATGATGATGCATGATGCAGCATGATGGTGCTACCTGGTAAGATGCAGTGAATGGACGAGATGCAGAACGATGATAGGTGAAGGAGTCACCTTGGAGAATCAGTTGAAGCGGAATGTCTTCAACTGATCTCATCATTATACGAAATGATCTATGCTAGATCTAGATAAGTGTTGACTTCTGTTGTAAATGTACCATCTCTCTCTCTCTCTTTCTCTGCTAAACTTTGAAGAACATAAAAGAAGAATTGATCAAGGGTTTCCCCACACATTGTGGGGTTTGTCCCTGGCTAGCGCCACATCTTATGTCCTCTTGTCTTGGCATATCTTCTGCGATTTATATTTATGTTCTATCTGCAGTTTAGTTTATGCTGATGTGATTGCTAATATGGAAAAAAAATTAAATAAATTGCTCTAGCATAGAACATACCTAAAATTAACAAGACTTGTAAGTTGTAGCAATGTTTTAAAACTCCGACTCGGCTGAGGGTCGACTCCGACTCCGACTCCGACTTGGTATCGACTCGGCCGACTCGATTTCAATGACTTAGTCGTTGTAAAAAATACATTAAATATTTATTTTTTATAAAAATACCTAATTTTAAAGATTATTATTCATGTTTCCAAACACACAGCATTAGAATATAGATGGAAGACAACATAAGATCAAAGTAAGCTCATGAATATATCCATTATATCAAAATGGCACCCAGCGCACTGTCCAATACATACACGATGATGATATAGAGATCAAAACAAAAACACATAACCAAGGAGGCTATAAATGGCCTCTACAACAAAAGTTTGTGATGAGTACTACTAGCTACTGCTAGGGTTGCCAACATCATCTCGCTCAGTGTTACTTGGGAGCGGGATCAAAAGTGGGGAACGAGAGCGAAAACGGGAGCGGGAGCGACATTTTCAGAAGCTCCTAGTTTGGGAGCGAATCCCAGAGGAGTTCGACAACCAATGTCACTAACATCAAGATACATAGAGGGATTGGTGCTCTTGATTAAATATGAGTTCCATACCCTAATACATGACAAAATTCAATGGAAACATTGCAATCCTCCAATCCTGAAATCCTGAAAAACTGATAAGTCTGTTGGATTTTGAATGAAATCTAAAATTCTAGTTTCTCCATATAAAATCCAATAAGGTCGGAACCACTCTCAAACATCCTGAGTCATTTCATGGTAATGTTAAAAATTTAAGTAAAAGGATGAAAATGAAGATTAAGGAGAATGTCACATTACCATGAAATTTTAATAGCATATCAATACTAGGAGGGGTATGGACCCCAAATAGCATTTAACTAATTTAGAAAACACCTTGGAGTCCCCAACACTCAACTAACAGTTAAATTTTTTATTAAAAATATGAAAAATCTCATTTTTTTGGGGTTACAGGCCGCATTCATTGACTCGATCGAGTTAATGCTGACTCGGCCGAGTCAGTCATGACTCGGCCTCCCATTCCGTTTTTTCTGCCGGGTGACAAAAAATCCCAACGACTCGAATCAACTCGGCCGTTTCGGATTCGATTCGGCTGTTTTTTAAAACATTGAGTTGTAATAGGCCAGTGGCCACATAGTTTGTAGGCCATTGAGAGCCTCATTATATATTTTGTTGTTGATATGTATTGCACTTGGTGCCATTTTGATATATTCACCTTTACATGGTATATATATGAGCAAACTTTACATATTTTGTGTCTATTGGTTTGGAATCATGGTTTTAAATTTAAAAATATTGTTTTCATTAAAAAATAATTATTTCATGTGTTTTTTTTAAATTGGTTCATTGAGATCTAACCAATCCCAGTTTGACAAGTTCGAGTTTGAAACCTAGTTTATTAGGTGGACCAGTCCGATCACCAACTGCAGTTTTTAAAACTATCATCTCGCCTATTATCATTTGACATTGGGATAGTTGTGATCCTTACATCTCATGGTAAGTTGAATCTCGCCCATTGTCATTGGATATAGGGTGGTAGATGGATCTCCCCTATGATGATTCTTTTTCTCTAGATCAAGAGTGTTCAACAAATGAGCAAAGATGAGATATGCTATGGCACAACAATGATGATGACAAGACATCTAAGATGAGATTTATGATGCAGTCGAAAATTTCTCACTAGCTGAGGGGGAGTGATGAAATTTTCCAGCATAGGGAGAAATTCCCTCCTTTGGGAAGCCTTCCTCACCCTAAGAATACCCTACTAGCCCTTGGAAGAATTTAATTTGCACATGGGAAAGTTAATATTTTAATGTTGGACCATATCACACCAAAATGTTCAAGTCGGCCTCAAAGAGGAAATTCGACCCCCACAACCTCATATAAATAGACATCATTTGGCATCACTTGGAAGCATCTCATCACACATTCATCCTTCTTCATTTGGTTCAAATAGCTCTGAAAATTGCAGGTCTGAGCTCATACATGCGAACAGGAGAGAGAGTATTTTGTTGACTGCGTTGACTTTCTGTTTTGGCACCTTTCGGCCGATGTTGACATTTGGGGTTTTAGGCTTGGTTCGACTTGGTATGACTTGGGATTTGCATATGTTCTTAGAGGTCAAATTCAAGAGAGAGAACAATGAGATTTTTTGGGCACTTTGACCACAATTGACAGCAAATCTGAGGCAAGTTTGGCCGCAAGTTGACTTGGTGCATTGACTAATTTTGAAGGCAAATTTTGTGATTGTTTTCACTCAGTTTGACTAAGGGACGGAGGCTAGATTATTTGGACTATACTTTTTTGGAGTGACAATTGACCATTGACTAGTTAGGGCATCATTGACTATTGTTGACTTCTACCAAAATTTGCAAATTTGACTTTTGAGCTCATATTTGATTAGATATTGGATTGGTGTTTGGGATAGTCAAGGCTTTGACCTTTGAATCATTGTTGATTTACTTGGACTATGTATCTCTTTGTGGAACATTTGATGACAATCTAATAGAAGAAGAATTTGGAAAGGGTTTTCCCCCTTGTGGGCTTTTTCCTTGGTCTTTGACCGAATATTGTGTCTATTGTTCTTGATTGCCTTCTATCGTGCATATGGTTTACTGTTCTATCTACAATTGCTTACTGTCATTGGATAATTGAAATTGAATTAGATAATTAATTGCTCTTGGAAGAGGAATTGTTACAAGTGATTGTTACAACATAGAACAGTGGAAAATTAACACTTTCTACCTTCTATTATCTGTGATATGGTTAAAAATTTGATGTCTATTTGAAATTGTTAGAATCTAGATGGTTGATGCTCAAATAATTAATCATTGACGTACTATGGATGCCATATCTATCTTGAGTTATGTACAAATATGCATGTTTTCATATCTTCTCCAACTAATTTGGCATTTTTTGTTTTTTTAATATAAATGCAAAAAAAATATATAACTATATAGATAGACGCTTTTGAGATGCTTCGCTTCCGAAGATTTTTGGAAAATCACGCTTTTGACGCTTCGCTTCCAAAAAACATCCCCGCTTCGTGCAACAATGGGTAGGACCCTTTACTTCTTGGTTAGTTGTGTTAACCTCTTATTGTTATTAGTACAACCCCCTTATTATATTGGTATGCCCATGTATTCCCCATATTGTTATTATTGTGCCCATAGAAGCCCACTATTGTCATTATTGTGCCCTTACATTATTATTATTATATCAGCTTTGATTATATTATGACCCCTTAGACTTTTATATATAAAAAGGAGGTCTTGTCATTTGTATCATCAAAGAATTGTTCATTTGTGTAATATAAAGGAGGTTGCCCCCTCGAAGAGGCTAAATTCTAAGGCGTTGATCTATCTTTTCTATCTTTTTGTGAGCTGGTTTATCAGAGCTTTGGATTCTAGGGTTGCGCTGCTCCAAACAAGTCATCGTCGCATTTTCGCTATAACCTTTTCCCTGCGACGTCTCAAAAGCGAAGAAAAAACCCATTTGAAACAAATTTGCGCAAAACCTCGAGTCTGAATTTCAGATCTTGTCTCGCTATATTTTCAGAGATATGATTTGAGGAAATTAGGGTTTTTGCAAGCTCCAAAATTTCATCTAAAACAAGTCATCGTGGAATTCTCACTATAACGTTTTCACTACGACGTTTCAGAAGCTAAAAAACCCCATTTGAGAAGAAATCAGTCTGAACCTCAGGTCCAAATTTCAGATCTTGGCTCGCTATATTTCCGAATATATGAGGAAGTTAAGGTTTTTGCAGACTCCCGAATTAAATCCTAAATAAGTGACCTTGGGAAAATCATCATAACTTTCTCTCTGAGCATCAAATTGAAATTTCGTAAGAAGTTACAGAAAGAGGACAAAATATATTTTTTTGGGTATAATTTTCAGAACCTAAGGTTGAAACAGTGATACATGGCATGTCGTACAAGTTAACTCTACTGAATTAGTCTATAATTAAGTCATCGCGAGAGATTGGGAATAAATAATTCTTCGGTAATCCAATTGCGATCAAACTTGCATAGTTAGAAAGAGGACTCAAAGGGCTATTACAGGACAAAATTCAAAACTTAAAGATCCGAAATTACAGAGTTACAGTCGTTTTAAGATAGAGCTCCTAAAATCAAGAAAAAGAGAGATGAGGAAATTTGATGGCAAGGATCAGGTAAATTGGATCCTATAAATGGAGAAATATTTTCATCTACATGGTGTACCACTGTTACAAAAGGTATGTATTGCATCTAATTATTTAGAACCAAATCAATTTTTATGGTATAAAGGGCTTTGTTCTCGTAAACCACTTGTCACATGGTCAATTTTCACGGATGAAATGATAGCACATTATGAGGATACAAAGAGAAACACCTTCATTAGGCAATTGATAAATCTCAAACAAAAGTGTTCAATGGCAGAGCACATTGAGGACTTTCAAAAATTGAATAGAAGGGAAAATGATATTCCAGAGAAGCAAAGGATTGATGTCCCCATAGGGACTTTAAAGGATAACATTCAACATGAGGTTAGTCTTTGGGAACCTTATTCACTAAAGAAGGCATTCAAGTTGGCAAGAAAAGTGGAAAGCAAAATTATGGCAACAAGGAATTCTACCCCTCACAACTATAAACATGGAAGTGTTGCTTCTCCTAGCCTTCCACAACCTACAAGGGTGACACCACAACAATTGGAAGAAAAAAGAGCAAAAGGATTTTGTTACAATTGTCATAAAAAATGCACTAAAAGTCATAAGTGTGCTAAGAAGAAATTATTTTACATTGATTGTGAAGAGGAGGAAGAAAAGGATCAAGAAACATCAAAAGAAGAAGATATAAACCAGGAACCAACCCCTGAGAAAGAAAAAATGAATCCACCATATCTTGTAAAGCATTGGCAAGAATTACCACTCCTCAAACTGTCAAGATAGAAGGACATATCAAGAAGAAAAAGGTTCAAGAAGTGAAAGATCACATGGAGAAAGAATAAATGAATCCGACCATATCTTGTAATGCATTGGCCGGAATTACCACTCCTCAGATTATCAAGATAGAAGGACATATCAAGAAGAAAAATGTTCAAGAAGTGAAAGATCTCATCGAGCATCAAGAAATGAATCCAACCATATCTTGTAATGCATTGGAAGAAATTACCACTCCTCAAAATCTCAAGATAGAAGGATTTATCAAGAAGAAAAATATTCAAGAAGTGAAAAATCACATCGAGCATCAACAACAAGTTCTCCAACTTTTAAAGGATAACACCACTTTGGTGCAAAATCGAATGAAACAACAGAAAAATCAACATCGCAGTGAAAGAAATTTTGATGTAGGCGATTGGGTATTTTTACGGCTACATCTCAAGCAAGCTACTTATGAGAAGGAAATGTTGGCAATAAAACATGCACTTAAAAAATGGTGACCTTACCTAATGGGAAGACACTTCAAGGTAAAAATGGATCATGATAGTCTTAAATACTTTTTAGAACAAAGATTATCTTTAGAAGAACATAAAAAATGGTTCACAAATATGTTGGGTCATGACATTGAAATCATCTACAAAAGGGAAGAAAAATGTTGTTGCATATGCACTCTCAAGAAAGGATGAGGATGTGGAAGCATTGTTTTGTGCCATTTCTATTATCCAACCAGATTGGATAAACGAAGCAAAGGATGAATGGAAGAAGGACGAAGAAGTGTGGCCACTCATTCAAAAGTTGCAGAAGATCCCAGTTCAAGCAATATTGTCAGAACTTGACGAGGAAGGAAAAATCATATTGGAACATGGAGCAGGCAGTCACAGAAACAAGAACCCGACAGCGACGAAATCAATCAATTTCAGAGTATCTCATCAAATGGAAAAACTTACCTACTGAAGATTCCACATGGGAGGACAAGAATTTTATACAAAAGCATCAAGAACTACTCAAGCGTTGAGAACACTTTTTGAAGGAGAGGGGCATGTTGGGTCCCTATACTACTAGTGTAACCCTTTATTGTTATTAGTACAACCCCCTTATTATATTGGTGTGCCCATGTGTTCCCCAATTTGTTATTATTGTGCCCCATAGAAGCCCACTATTGTTATTATTGTGCCCTTACATTATTATTGTTATGTTGGCTCTGATTATATTATGACCCCTTGACTCAGTACCCAATCTCCAAAAGCTACCATTTGAGTGCTGAACCAAACATGTAGTTGCTCTGAATGCAAACGTAACTAGAGTGTAATTGAAAATACAAAACCAAGAAGCACAACATGTTAAAAAAAAAAACAAAAATTTTCTGAATTCATTATAAATTATAATTTTAATTTTAATATTTAAATTTTATAGTTATTAATTTGAGTTGAAGTCTCAATGACTTAATAACATGGTCTACATCTCTACTACAATACTCGATTGTGGGTGAGGCAATTTCAAAAAACCCTTGACATGGATGCCATCTCATTGGATCAGATAGACACCATCACTACTTGGAGGGTTGAGCCCGAAAGGCCTGTCATGGAATCAGTCCCTTTTTGGTTAGAAGAGGAGGCATCAAAGGAGGTAGCAGCCGCAGGAGAGAAAGAGGTAGAGGTGGAAGAGGACATCAGAGGTAGAGGTAACACCACCTAGCATGGTCACCAGCAGGGGACATCAGAGGATACCTCCTATTTCTTCTTCGTGAGGACATCAGGGTCCAATTCCAGCCTCCGGGACCTTCTTCCTCTAGAAGGAAAAGCCATTACCTTTTCCCATAAAAAGGGCAAAGGGACTCACTAGTTTATGTTCCTAATTTGATTGTAGATGACTCGTTATGATAAGATACATTTATTATATTTTTTGTTGACATTTTGACTCTTAAGGCTGAGGCAAGACTCAGAATTCAAGACATAATTCATTGCTGATATGTGATGTAGCACTACGCTTCTTATACATCTTATATATTAGTTTTTCTTTTCATATTTATATGGCAATGCGTTTATCTGCTGTTTTGCATACTTTAGATGCTAAAAAAATGAATATTTTTGTAATTTTTTAGTTTTGCCAATGTTTTGTTGAACTTTTCCCAACTTTTACAACTTCAAAAATAAAGCCAGGAAAGTATTATAAATGTTCTCAACTAAAAACCTGCTGAGCTAAGTTGCATAATGCATGGGCTAGTGAGATAGGTAAATAGAATGCGAAGTGGCCAATTAAATGAAAGATTACAGAATGGATACTTAGGTCCATTGGCTGGAACACACTATAGAGGAAAGGTGGGCTGAGGTGGCCGATGGTCACTTAGACAGGAAAATCTGGAGCCAAGTCAGCTCTGACTGAAATGTTTTGATGGCCATATTAATGGTGAACCGTCATTCAAACCACTCTTTGTCACCTTCCTTTAATAATGAATATTAGTAGGATTAGGCTTTAGCATCACAAAGCAATCTCCCAGCAGAGGTTTTGCAGAATAAATCTTTACCCGTGCTATCAAGATTTCAAGAGGGGATCATAGCTCTAGGACTAGGCATTGCAGGACTCCAGCAATTGGATGAAAGCAGGCAATACTGCCTCATATTCTTTAGTCTCCACTTGCTTGGGACTCAGAAGTTGGGCAAATTTATATGAATTTTCGGGAGAGTTCTGCTCAGATTACCAGTTTTTCTACTTTTGAGTAAGCTTGATCAGACTGAGAAGAACCAAAGGAAAGACTCCAGGTCACTGCCATGCAAGGAAGTAAACTGCTCTGTAGCTGGGAAGAGTCGAGCCAAGGAAGGAGGAAAGAAGGATGAGAAGGGAGGAGAGGAGGCACAGTAGGGAGTAAACAAGGCAATAGGGCTCAAGCCTCATCCTCTCACCATAGATGTAGGAAGAAAAAGAAAAATTCCAGGCTAACGCGTCCCAGCTCTGTTTGTGATAAGTTAGTGGCCTGGCAGAGGAAAGGTATGCCTCAGTATTGGGAATGAGGCTGGGCCTTCCAAGACACAAAGAACACAAGCAGTAAAAGATGTTTTAGCTGACTTTGGAGAGGCATTAATCATAACCTGGAAACTCTGTGTGATATGGTTTACTCTACAAAGGCTCAGATAGTGGGATGAGAATCATGAAGTTAGAAATGCTGAGATGGAGAGAATCTTTTCCAAACTGAATCCTTTATCAGACACTGAAATTTGTAATTTACTAATTTTTTGGCAGGAATTCAACTTGTATTTCTATTATCTACAAAAACACTTGTATTTCCCAAAATAAATAAATTGAAAAAATACTCTATTACTTTTATCTTCAACCCCTTAGGCGTAATTGAAATTATGATTGAATAGACTGCATTTATATTTTGCCAACAAAAGTTAATATATAAAGTTTTAAACATCAGCCATACCTCAGGTGCTACATAATTTGGTGTTCCACAGGTTGTGTGCAACAATTCATCTCTCTGCATATTTCATTCAATGAATATAAGGCTACTGAAGGTATTCTGACCAACTGTCACTAAATGCCCATTCCAAAAAACCAAGTAATTTTCCTATCAACCTATGACAGAGAAAAATGATATATCCTTACTTGCTGAGGCAAGGCACTCAATCCAAAATCGGAAACTTTCAAGTTTCCCCGATAGTCCAGGAGAAGATTTTCAGGCTGCACCGAAGACCCATTATCATTAAAAAGACTGTTATAATATCTCAGAAAAACTCAAAGAAGTGTCAGAATACACTTCATACTGAGCAAACAGTAAACAAACTATATGCTTGCCAATTATAGAATTACCTTCAAATCTCTATGATATACACCCTTGATGTGACAATAATCAACAGCATCTATAAGTTGTTGAAAATATCTCCGTGAATCATTCTCATTGAGCCTTCCTTGATGTGCCTTAAAAGATAAGGAAATGAATCAGATTAGAATAGAACTTAATACATTAAAGGAAGAAGAGTGGGAAAACAAAGACCGCCGAACCAAGAAGACAAGTGAAACCTGTGCTGAGTCAATCCTTTTAGAATGTTCCTTTATATTTCAGGTGAAAATAGGAGCAAATAAGAATTCAGAAGTCCATACTTCAGTTCCCTTAAACTTATTTTATCTAGGACCATGGCCTTCATTTCTTGTCTGTCCCACCTTGACTGGTGCCGCTGCAAAGTCACTTGCATATTTCCATGCCATGCTGTCTCCTCATTAAACTATGGTCATAAGGTGTATACACTATAAGGTTATCGAGTAAATAAAATTCATAAGCACCCTCCCTCTTTCTGTGCTTGCTCTCACTGTAATGATGTGTATATTAGCTCATCATAACAGACTGTTTATATAAGCTGTAGGCAAGAAAATATTTGTCACCAAAGCCTTAGAGAGAATAAATTCCTCAGCCAAAATCATGACCCAACCATTAAATAAGTTGTGAATACGATCTGCTATTGCCAAGAGTTCTCAATCTCTAATATACTACGTCAACATATAAACTGCACACTTAGATGATAGATGTTTTAAAAATGCGAAAATTTGATGTTTACTGCAGTGCAGGCTTCTTCAGTGAATGAGGAAGTGTGGGATATCTTCAAAATGGGCATGGAGAGTATGGATTGGATATTTAAAATAAAGTAGAATTCCACTCCATTTGAAGCCTACTTATTATTACCTTGAGAAAAGAAATATCCTATGAACAAAGAACGAACTAAAGCTTGCCTCAATTCTTTCAGCAAATTCAGAAATTTACCATTTTACAGGATCCATAAAACTTGACCCAAGCCCAACTACGAGGATCATAAACAGCAAACTTTTTTATAACTACTGAGTAGTACTTGTTAAGATTCGCAAGTAAAAGCAGGATAATCGAATGGAGAAAATAAGAGTGCTGCCTCAGAAAAACCTGCCAATAGCAGCCTAGATGACAACATACCACAGTGCTAGAGATGATCCAAAGGAGCACTAGAGCAAAATAAAGCCATACACAAGAAAGTGAAAAAATAAACAAAGTGAATGCCAAAGATATATATTCCCTGTGGCATAAAACATTTTATAAAGGAATTATGACTATTTAGGTGTGTTATTTATATACGAATCAAGAGGTGAGGTTATGGACCCATATATATGTTGACTAGATCGGCCTTAACCATAACCTAATATATAATGAAGGATTACATTAATCTTGACCAGATGCATTAATAACACAATATGAGTTGACCGCAGCCAAATTTGAGGATTAGATTCTCAACACCCCTAGACAGGAGGCTACAGAGAGAAATGATGAAATACAAATGAGTGGGTTTATGGATACCCAACTCAAAATTCAACTAAGAGTGGGCTTATAAATACCCGACTCAGAACACGTGAAAGTGGGCTTATTACAAGTCATGAACCAGCTTAATGCATATGAGTGTGGCCAGGTCAATACAGTGGGCCCAGGTCAATACAGTGGGCCCAGGTCAATAGAAATACAATAAATATGGATACCCAATATCTAGCTCAAATACAAAAGTACGTGGGTTTATGGACACCCAGCATGAATAGAGGTTGGCCCTAGCCAAGATACAAAGGTGAGTGGGTTTATGTGGTTACCCAACTCAAAATAGGGTCAACCTAATTCTCAACTTCCACCCTTAATATGAATGGGAGGCGTTGGAGAAGGCACTGCATCAGAACTTGCACTTTAATGCTAAATGTGGGCATATACTGAAGATGCAATCCTGATTCCTGCCTAACCATCACATCTCCCACATCAACATGGTTCCATACACTAGTGAAGGTGGCCTCTACTAGAGGTACGTTAAAAGGAACCACTAAAGAATGTCGGTCAACATAATATAGTACATCCAAAATGGATCAACATCATAATATGTAAGGAAGAGATCCATCGAAATATGTTGAGAGTAATTCATGAAATCATTCAATCATCTATAAAAAAAATGGCTTTGCTCCTACAGACCTATAAATAAAAAATTGCATTCAAAAAGGTGAAGTATGTAGCTTCCCTGTGAACAAACAGGTCATAGGCCCACGAATGTCACTATGAACCAATAGTTGAGAATCAGACGCTGCATCACAATAAACCAAGGCATCCACTGTAAAACCGCCAACTCCTAGAACTTAAAGAATCATTGATAGAAGAATCCTTATCAAGTAGTAGAAACAATCCTAGTGGAGCATGAATAGAAACCTCACCAAAGAGAGCACTTGTACTAAGAGGATCATATAGACAATATAGTGACATATGGCTCATGCTTAAACCCTGAAATACTTTGATCAAGGGTTTTTCACAGCAGGTTAAACCCATGTGCAAAGTGCACAACCTCATGTGCACTATAAACTGTTCAAGCAGTATAATCAAAATGATCCCTATCATAACTTTACTAGGAATTGCAAGCTTTAGCAAAAGAGAAGAGCCCAGGGAGATCAAATTTGCTGCAAAAATGAACAATAAGCATAGCATTAGGCTTGAAAGAGGGTTTTTAAACCCAAAAGAAGGTATGATACAAAACCCGAGTTCACAGCTCTTAGGACAACGCCACTAGCCAAAAAATCTCTGATCTATTGCTGGGAATGAGAATGAAAAGGAAGAACTAAAAACCTAGTTCAGCAGTCACCAAAAATAGCGATGCCACCAATTCATAACCACTAATCAGCTCAAGAAATTATCACTGAAATAAATCGACGGGTAAACTCTGATGCTGGGTACTCCAAGAGTCGCTTAAACAGTCCTAAATAAGGTGCCCAATTTTCGCCAACACAATCACCAAGAAACAGCACCAATATTCTGTAAGTTACACACAATTCTTTTGCTGCAAATTCTGATTCCTAAAAAACAGCCAAGATGAAACTCCAACCAACAGTGAAAAAGACAAGAGAGGTTCACACCTGCACCAAATCCTTGTTGAGATTCATAAATGAAAATGTGAGAATCAAACCGACCCACCAGCAAATCCTAAAACCTGCAGTAAATGGAGAAATTGCAGTGCTGCCCTAGATAAACATGTCAATAACAGCCAATGCAACACCAAATAATAGCACTAGATCTGGTCCATAGGAGAACTAGAAAAAAATAAACCCATGCACAGGAGAGAAAGAAAATGCCCAAGCGCAAATGAACATCAAACACAGGATACCTTTAGGCATGAGCACTATAAAAAGTGATGCCCGTAGGCTAAAGAACAATCAAGAAGATCACAAGATGATGATATACAAATGATTCTTAAGTGTGTATTTATACACACATCAAAAAGCAGGCTCCCTCCCCAAGAGGTGTTATGGGCCTTAACTATAACCTAGTATTATAGTAAAATATTACATTAATGCATTACCAAATGCGCTAATGACACAACAAAATTGTTCAAACATAGCAAAAGACAATGTCGAGTGTACAGCAAAACAATCTATCTATGAGATTAAGAGACCTGGGTCAGGGTTAAAGAGCCATAGCTGACCAAAGCCTTCAGTATCTAAACCTAAAAGAGGCATGAAAAACTCTGCAAACGAGATCCTATCCAACCTTGACGAGATTCCCTCAATAGTTGTCAGAGAAGGAGAAGGTGTGGCACCTCATTAGGTTTTAGTTTCAATCAAAGATTATTTCCAGACACTTGTTTGACATGAATTCTTAGCATATCATATCTACAATTTGAACTTCTCTCTAGCTAATAAGTGACCATTTAGCTACCCAAAACACTATAAAATAGAGAAATGAAGATGGCCTACTAATAGAGTTTGGGGCTGGCAATGTATTATTGACGCAAAAATTCGAATTACAAATATTTATCCAAGTCTCTCATAAACAATGCATGTCATTTTTCTCAATTTTGTACCTATCATCTGAATTGCATACCCACACTAAATTATAAGTTTATGTTATGCAATGCACTTGCGTTCAGCAGTTACCTTTCTATTTCATGTTTGCAAACAGAGATCAGATATTCCACTCCGAACTCGTTATAGCACATTCAAGAGTATGAGCCTATGCTAATGGATCCGTGACACATCTGCATGAAAGAGTGAATACACCATGTCCCATATCCAATATGTATTATGGATACAGGGGACATACATCTTCAATACAGCCAGGATACATATCCAACGATATGACTGGGATTGATAACAAATATGAACAACATGGATCCTACCAATGTTGCATTAATTGTTATCGGGATAATATCGGCGCAAGGAAAAAATTGGAAAAAAAAATCGTAATTATTGGAAAATAATCGTAAATAATCGGGAAAAAATCGTTTGGTACAAAAAATATTCATTTTTTTCATTTTTTTCAATTTTTTTAATATCTAAACCATCTACATTGAATCACACATAACATTGAATCATGTCTGGAATAGTAAGTCCTAACTCCTGAGTCCCAACTCAGCCTCATAATATCAACAAAAAATATAATAATGTATCTCATCATGTCATAATATCATATACAATAAAATGAAGAAAATAACTAAAATCTAATCCTATTGATTTCCTCTGTCCCTCTTGCGAGAAAATGCACAGCTTTCCCTTTCCCTCTAGATGTAGATGCTAGTGCTGGTGGAGTTGGCAGTGGACTCTGCTATGCTCTAGAAGCTGAAGAACTAAAAGTAGGAGCTATAGGAGGTAGACCATGTCCTCTATTGGTGGCAGGGGTAGCCCGGGCAGGTGGTGTCATCTGGAAACATTACAATCTCCCAATCCTGAAATCCTGAAAAAACTGATAAGTCTGCTGGATTTTGAATGAAATCTAAAATTCTACTTTCTCCATGTGAAATCCAATGGGGCCGGAAGTGTAACCACTCTCAAACATCCTGAGTCATTTCATGGTAATGTTAAAAATTTAAGTAAAAGGATGAAAATGAAGATTAAGTAGAATGTCACATTACCATGAATAGCATATCAATATTAAGGCCTAGACTTGATCATTAAGCTGCCCCACTCAAAAATTATTGGTTTCTTTCAAAAAAAATTGCATTTCAAACATTTAGCATCCCTTAAAAAACCAAAAAAAACTTTATAAAACCTCGCTGCCAGAGACCCCCACGATAATTTCGATTGTTATCGCGATAAATTCGAATTTATTGCGATAATTTCATAAAAATCGGTTAAAAAAAATTCTGGCGATACTTTCCTATAATAATCGCGATAAAATCGGCATATCGAAAAAATCGCGATAATTTCAATTTATCGTGATTTTCACAACACTGGATCCCACACCATATACAAAAAAAAAAAAAAAAAAAAAAAAAGACTCTACCAGCTTCCATCACAAGGGGGTGCTTCTGCGGACATGTACATCCCCTGTAACAATTCTATGATACAAGACCATCCCAGCAACAAAACTCTGTTATAGGGGCAAAGTTCTCAATAAGAGTCTGATTGAGAACTTTCCTTTGTTTTGATGTTCCAATTCGATGATTAAGGAAATGACGCTTGGGAGGGAAACAAAGGACTATGAAGTACGTAAGTTAAAGCAAATTTAAGAAGGTCGAGACACAGACGATGTTGCCTAAATGTGGCCATGCATATCATCCGGACTGCATTGATACGTGGTTGTTTTCACTAAGTGGCCACTCTGTTGATCTTGTCTTCTTCCCAAATTCAATGATGTAACTATGGAAGGCCAGTATCAAAGTAGACCGTGACAAGCAGTGGAGCAAGTGGAGGCCACAATGACCCCAATAACAGAGATCTGTTACAGGAATAACATTTAACAAAAGAACCGTGTAGTTCTTAAGTTGAGGCATTCCCCTTTGGAATAACTCTGTCTAGTAAAACCATGTCCCAATCGGGTAAGAGAACAATTTTCTGTTATATTTTCAGCACATGGTAAGTAGATCTGCACTCTTAAAACAAACCCTAAGCTAGGAATCAAACTTTGATTCAGCGCCTATAAAACAACAGATAAAGGAATGCTAGATCTACAAAGTTCATACACATCAACCTGAAAACCAGAACAGAAAACTTAATGTGCAGCAGCACTCAATTACAGGTGTATTCACTGATCTATCTGTTTTACGTTAGAGCCCTCAAGGGGTGAATATTTTCATATTTTCAAATCTCGTTCCAGATTTCAGATTTTTTCAAATTTAAATTGTTAACAGAATTTTGGGCTGGCTCATAACAATGGCATCAGAACCCTGATTGATATGAGATTCATATCAGATTTTCAATTTTAGTTCAGATTATAAATTAGGTTCTTAATATATCTAGTGTTGATCTAGTAATGGAAAACGGAAGTCTCACAATCTTATCAAATAATTCGCCTCCTGTCACAAACTCCAAGATAATATATATCTTCGTCCGACTTGCTAAAACCTGCAAGATCATGCAATATCCTCTACTCAGAGACAAACCATATCGCAGTATGTAAAAATGCATGTATATGTTGAAGTTAGTTTGAATAACGACAATAAAGCATATGCTATTATTACTATGATGACAAACAATTAAAAGAAGTGCAAAATGTTACTCTAAGCTTCAAACAATGAGCTCGAAAGAAGAAAAATTCCTTTACCTCACGCAAGCAAACAATATTCGGATGCCTCACAATCTTCATTACAGATATTTCCCGTTTAATCTGAAAAGATAAAAATAAATAATAATAATAAAGAAATTAGTACGAAGATGGAAACGCATAATTGCATGGAATTCATATTTTACATCAATATAGAAAATAGAAGACAAACAGCAGAAAGCAGGCTACCATAAGTAGTTAAAATTTAGAATAACTACCACTGGATAAATCAAGATGTTTCTGAAGGCACGCAACGGGAAAAACATAAGGGTTTTGTCTGAGAAAATGTTCAGTCTTACTGCAAGCACACTTTCTTTACTTAATATGAAGAACATCTAGCATTCCAAAGTTGATACAACTGGGAAATCTTGACTTGTGATGTTCAATCACAATCGAATCTTTGATAAAATCCAACACCTTTACATTTAAATTTTCATAGACAGCTTGAGAACTATATTGAACCTCCATAAGGCCTGAACCAATGGAATTGCTTGAGGAATGAGGGCATACCCCCTAAGGCTTAGTCTAAACATTTTCTGTACTTCATGGAAATGGGAATTTTTCAGTACAATGTAATTTTATCTAATAAGATACATTGAGTGTCGCCAATTGGGGATCCTGGGGTTTATGCAGGCACCTGGCCTTGAGGAGATTTTGAATGATCAATGATAAATCCCAACCCCAAAGCATTGGACAACATGCTATGGGAAGATAAAGTTGTCAGAAGCAATCAGCCATTAGATAGTGGGACCATTATTACGTCTGTAAATAAACCCTCTTACGTACTTATGGGATATTTAATCTGAATTAATAAATTAACAAGGATTGGAGTCTTCACTGCTGCTCACAGCTTTGCAGGAGGAGAAGTCTATAGGCCTACAAACCTAAATTTTAATGAAAGTGCCTTTGCCGCATCCGAGTCTTCTTTCTTTTGCACAATATGTCATTAAAGACAACGTTAAGCCATCCACCCTCTTCCACCCTCTTCCATTTGTTTAACTTTTTTTAAATACCTTATGACTCGCACCATAGTAATTGCTTCAATAGGACCCGCCTCTGTTTCACTTACCAAGATAGCATAGACACTTTTAATTTTGAATTTGTTTGTATCAAACGATTTTGAATTTTCTCAATTTGTTTCCGTGGCCCACAGTTCTCATTGGACTCACTAGAAGCCTAAAAAGAGTTTGAGTGGTTTTCCAGTCCCATAACTCTGCCTCTCTACACCTATTTTGAAAAGCATAAGATGTTTTCCAATCCCCCAAAGTTCTTTTCTTTCTACAGCCATCTCAGCTTAGATTTCTATTGAAGTCAACTCCGAGGTATTTGTAATCCGCAACTTCTTCCAAAATGTTGCCTTCAAAGTAGAACTTAGGCTGGTTATATTTTTTATGCTCAAGGGAAGGGATAGTAAGTGCTCTTGCAGCAGATTTAGCAATTAAAATAAGGTCATTTGCATACAAAAGAAGCCTTATAACAAATTTTCTCAAATGGATACCATCACCCCCTTGCAAATTTAGCCACGCCCCCTTGCGAATTTAGCCACTCCTCGCCCCCTTGCGAATTTAGCCACTCCTCGAGCTTGTTGATATATAAAGCATAAAAATTAGAAGACAATCAGCCATCTTGCTTAAACCAGATATAACCCAACAAAATAACCCCTCATAGTGCAACAGCTTTTGCTTAAACCAGATATAACCCAACAAAATAACCCATCATAGTGCAACAGCTTTCGGTTAGGTACTATAAACAACACTAAAAAACATACAAACTATAAACCGAACAAATATATTAAATGTATTCTAATAGCCAAAGAACAGCTGTAACTTGTTATAACCAGCATTTCCCAAGAAATGTGTAAACGATCAACCGAAAAAATATATAAAATGGATTCTAAGAGCTTTCGGTTAGGTACTATAAACAACACTAAAAAACATACAAACTATAAACCGAACAAATATATTAAATGTATTCTAATAGCCAAAGAACAGCTGTAACTTGTTATAACCAGCATTTCCCAAGAAATGTGTAAACGATCAACCGAAAAAATATATAAAATGGATTCTAAGAGCTTTCGGTTAGGTACTATAAACAACACTAAAAAACATACAAACTATAAACCGAACAAATATATTAAATGTATTCTAATAGCCAAAGAACAGCTGTAACTTGTTATAACCAGCATTTCCCAAGAAATGTGTAAACGATCAACCGAAAAAATATATAAAATGGATTCTAAGAACCAAAGAAAAGCTGTAAGTTACTTTTAGCAGCATTTCCAAAAAAACGTGCAAACTATCAACCGCACAAATATATAATATGAATTAAAAAACCAATTGTAGAGAACTGTGATAGCAAATAAAATCTGGTGGATCATTTTGTTGTGAAAAAACAGAGATTACGAAGAGTTACCTGGTCTACCATTCTATTCCGAAGTATGGTGCCTTTGTCGAGCACTTTCATGGCCACGCTCTCTCCGGTCTCCATATTCTGCGCAAATTTCACCTTCGCAAAGGTGCCCTCGCCAATTGTCCTCCCCACCTCATATCTTCCGACCTTCCGTGTCACCGTCTTCCTCGACTTCATCACCGTCTTCGTCGACTTCATCTCAACTTTTTCATTCGACGGCGAATTGGGGCGTGGTTCAGCGGTGAAGGCAGTGACGTATCAAGCAATCCACCAAGGTTCGATTCGATTGGAAGCACGAATAAACGATGGGAACCACAGGCATAAATGGTAGCCCTCAGACCCTGCATATAGTGCCGTTCCAGGTGTAACGTTTGTGGAATTCAAAAGAAGCGCTTCATAAAGACAAAATAAATCTCCTTCAATCGCCAATCCAACGGATCTCAATTAACTGTAAATGATTGGAATTCCGGATTAAAGAACACAAAGTCCAAGTTATCAGCAAAATCCTTCAAAATTAAGAAATTTCGGATAGCGAATTATATCCAAACCCTTCTCTGTGGGAACATCGGCTCGCGCAACGAAATACTGGCAAATCAGCCACCGCCAGAAACCGGACAAAACGCAGAATCCGAAATTCTTGTCCGGAACCTTTTCCCGATGACGATACTGCTCAAATACAGTAAATATTAGTGCTCCTTCACATGCTGCGCTCTGCACAACCGCGATCGAAGAAGCACGCTCGCTTAGCTTCCTGGCTCATCGATATTTATAGTGTTCATGGTTCCTCTTAAATTCTCCGCTAGTTCCCGAAATTCGACGGGTGTGGTTGTCCAAAATCTTCCACGGGCTTGGTGATCGTTGGATGAAAGGAAGCGGCCAGGCTTCGGGTTTAAAAATTCCGGTTTCCATGCGCTACTAAAACTACTTTAGGCAATGCCCTTTTGGCGCAGTGTGGTTTTCAATTTTTTTAGCTTCGTGGCATAATTTATTTATTTTAAATTCAACTTTGTGGGATAATTTATTTATTTTACCCTTTTGGCGCAGTGTGGATAATTTATTTATTTTAAATTCAACTTTGTGGGATAATTTATTTATTTTAAATTCAACTTTGTGGGATAATTGATTTATTTTAAATCCAACTTTATGGAAAAATGGAGTCCCCATCGCTTATTTTTTATTTTTTTTAAATTGAGAACCAGTGTATTGCAAAAATTATAGAAATTTGGACGGCAAGAAGCAATCACTATTTTTTTTATTTTTTGTAAAGTGAGAACAAGTATATTACAAAAATTTTAAAAATTTAGATGGGAAGAAGCAATCACATATTTTTAAACGTTTTTTATTTAAATTATTAATTAGCAATTGCATCAAATGTTATGGAGGAAAATTCTTAAGGCCATTGGTATATAGTGGTAATTAATGTTTCTTTGATCATTATTGAAAACCAAAAAAATATCAACAAAAAATAAGGATCATGCTACAATGGAATCTTATTGCAACACTGCTTCCTTGAGTCTTACAAATCATTAGGCCCATGTTGAAGTTAAAGACTTTGTCTGATTATGCAACATGAATGTCTCGTAAATAAAGAAATAGATTGTGGTTTGTTACCTTCAAAATCAAAGGTCATTTTCGTACAGTTCCTCCATATTTCTTGTTGATCACGTCCTCCTGCTATAGACAACCTTAATGAGTACAAAGCAAATTTTTTATAGCTTGAAACATGTGTCTACAAAGGACTATAACGATTTTGCAAATAAATTTTGAATTTATATGTGAATTAAGATCTACCATTGAATAAAAATGCACATATCTCTAACCTGGAAATTGAACCCAAGAATAGCATCAACTACATCTCGTCTTGAGAAAATTGTCTGTGTTTCTCTTTTGAATGTTGACTCACCTCTATATTATTTCTTTCATGATCCTTGAAATAATTCAAAAGATGACATTGCTCTTTACCACTAATCTCCTTGGTGTATGTCATGTTCTTGTTTTAATCTAATAGATTATGCTCAAGTAAATCTAACCCATGTCATGCAGTTGAAAATAATGTAGAGATCATTCAACAACATTTAAACCATTTTATCTTGAAAATCAAGCAAGTCTGGTCCATTAGCACCATAATGAAAATACTATTTTTTTACATCAAAAGACCACACCTCACCTTAGTTTAAAATAATGGCCCCATAATTTATTCAAATCTTCATCTTTTGTTAATTTTTCATCCTTCCTGATATACAATACATCACAAGATCACGTCATAGTGGTCTCTCTGAGCATGCATTTGAAACAATTTATAGACTTAATATGGAGGACCCTTGATTATCCTTAACAATGACACGCTTGGGAGATTTTGGTATCATAATACAAGCTTCCTAGCTCCAAAATCATTTTCCCAAAACTTCAGCAATTCTGCCAACGACATTGTGTACCAAGGACTAGTTACCAATGAGAATGCTCCCATCCTTTATATGTTATTGTTGAGGAGATGGCTATAGCCAATGTAACAAACCAAAGTTTCAATATTGTGTGGTGCTTTACTGTGAAACCAGTGTACCAATACTTCATTTGGATGCACTTCTGCGATATTATGAGTATTGGACTAAATGAGCTATACTTCAATGTGTATATCAACATGATAATGTTATTAATGATTTGATTTATCTAATGTAACACAAAATACCTTGGCAACTGCTTATTACACCGATTTTGTAGTAGTACCTATTGTATCGAAGAAGAAAAAATATCAAAGTTGCACCTGCATTAGATATGACGAATGTTGTTCCCAATGCCATACTAAATGGTTTGGAGGACATGAAGATCAACAACTCTAAAAGAAGTCTTGATGGATCTTTCTCACCAAACAGTTCTATTAGATCAAAGAGAAATAGCAAGGTTGGTCCAATAGTCGGATTAGTTGTAGGAGTTTTTGTTGCTATTAGGTTGTTAACAGTGATCTACTTTTCCTGTTGTTGTCGTAGATCTCATACAAAATTTTCTACTATAACTTGGTTGCCTCTTCCATTACATGGAGGACATTCTGAAACTAGAGGAAGCAAGGGAAGCAAGGTACCAGTAGATAACTTGCTTCTTCTGGAGCTTCAAATGTAGGCCAACACCTTCTTCTGGAGCTTCAAATGTAGGCCGACACTTGACCTTGGCAGAGATAGTAGAAGCTGCCAAAAGCTTTGATGAGGTAAGTCCCATAGGGATTAATTTTCCTTGATTTTCGTCCTTATTTTTAAGGTTTGAAATTATACCTTACAAATATGTACTATTAAGTGGTATTTCTTGGGTACTAGAAGGCTTTGGCTTTTTCAAGTATTAGAAGCTACCCTTGGTTTAAGATTAAGATTTTTCTATCAGATTAAGTTATGACACAATGATCTGTTGGGAGCCATGCTTTTTTTGGAGCTTCAAATGTAGGTCGACACTTGACATTTACAGAGATAGTAGAAGCTACCAAAAGCTTTGATGAGGGAAGTCCCATATGGATTAATTTTCCTAGAAATTCTACCTTATAAATATGTACTATTGAGTGGTATTTCTTATGTACTGGTAGACTTTGGCTTTTTCAATTATTAAAAGCTACCCTTGGCTAAAGATTAAGATTTTTTGATAAGATTAAGATATGAAATAATAATGATGACATGGTGAGAAATTAACAATGCTTTATATGTATATATATATATATATATGAAAACACAATATTCTCCTAGCCAAAGACAAGAAAATGAGAAAGAAGCTCATCTTTCACTTCATTTCCTTCCCTCGAGCTCAAGTACAGGTCTTCGACGAGGACAGGAAAGGAAGCAGTTTGATTGATTTCGGTCTCTGACTCTCCTCTTTATTTCAGTATGCACTAATCAGTTCTATTATGGTAGCCTTTTTCTTGGCTTGATTTGGAATTTGAATCTATTTATTCCACCGAGTTCAGAGTTAGCTCCGGGATTTTGATCGATATAAAGCAAGACGCTTTATTTTTTCTCTTTGAGCTTTCCTTTTCGGCTAAGAGTAGCATAGGATAAATCCAACTCACAAAGCTTCAAAAGTGCTCTTCCCCTATGGAGTGGAGTCAATGCTGAATTCTCAAGATATTTGCAAGCCTAAAGTTTCAAAATC
The DNA here is from genome assembly GCA_000404065.3 of Pinus taeda. NCBI lineage: Eukaryota > Viridiplantae > Streptophyta > Pinopsida > Pinales > Pinaceae > Pinus > Pinus taeda. The sequence continues at coordinate 114,989 of APFE030750876.1, read as the reverse complement.
TGAGGAATATGGAAGGGAGCAAAATGATGTTAAATTTTGTAACAAAAAGGTACTCAATGATAGGTTGGGAACTCGCAAGAATGTATACAAAAAAAAAAAAAAAAAAAAACCTAAGAGTGTTAACTTAAAGTCTCTTAAGTAACTTTTAATGGGAGACAAGAATTAATAATTAGCTATAAATTTGTTAAGAATATGTAAAACAAATCTAAAAATGTCAAATTAATCTAAAAGTGCCAAATTGAAAAGTCTTTGTAGAGCCAACAACTCCTTGGCCCAATGAGATACAACAAGACTTTTAATTAGAAACAAGAATCAATAATTAACTATAAATTTCTCAAGAATATGTAAAACAAATCTAAAAATACCAAATCTATCTAAAAATACAAAATCAATCTAAAAATGCCAAATTAAAAAGTCTATATAGAGCCAACAACCCCTTGCCCCAAAAAAATACAACAAAACATTTAATTAGAAACAAAAATCAATAATTAACTATAAATTTATCAAAAATATGTAAAACAAATCTAAACATGTCAAATTGAAAAAGTCTATATAAAACCAACAGCCCCGTTGGTCCAGTAAGATACAGGCCAGCAATCAACATTATAAGATACAGGCCAGCAATCAACATTATTACACCGATTTTGTAGTAGTAAATACACCTAATGCATCCAAAAATTTTTGTACAAATTTCATGTGACTTTTGTTAAAATAAATAAACTAACCATAGATAAATAAATAGATTACCTTTAAATTTATTAGCTGGGATTCATACCACCTGTCTTATTAAAAAGAGTATGTACGGCCCACGGAAACAGGTGCCTTTTTCCTTTTCCGTCCAGCTGGCGAGGAGGAATTTAGTCGAAACGACGTGGAAAGTAACAAAATAAGATTTAAAAGTTTAAATTTAGAGTAGGCAGGACATTTGTGTTGAGATTTTCTGTTGTATATATTAGGGAAAAATCTCTAAAGAATAACAACAATAGAAATTTGTTGTTAGATTAGCTCAAGGTTGTTGGGAGAGAGTTAATGCACTGTATATTTGTTGTAAGAGGATTTATGAGCCAGTTAGATTCTCTTTGCTATATTATTTTATTTGCTTACGGCACGTATTTACCTCTAACAAATGATATCAGAGCAATGTTGGAGGTGAATCACCAGCGCAGACCAAAGAACAACCTGCATGGAGGTCGTTTGTTCCACCTTTGTATATTGTTTTATTGGCTTGCTTCACATATTTGCCTCTAACAATTTGTTCTTGACCATCGGGGGAAAATGAATTATGGCTGAACATAATTTCTCAATAAGACACAAAAAGGAATCAAACGGCTTTAAAAATGCATAAATTTATTTGCAGATTCCGAACATTACTCCGTACGCAAGCCATTGTAGCGAGAGAAACTTGGAGCGCAATCAAAATTTAAATTTTGGCTTGTTTTAGACGCATTTTTACGTAGAATTTTTATATATGTTTAAGGCCTTCAGGATTTTGGATGAATTGAAAAAAAAACTTAACTTTAACTACAGATACAGAAACACACAAAATTAATTGCAGAGATTTCGGCATCTTTTGATCTCAAACTTTTGTATAGGCTCAGCGCTTTAAACATTTTCCATTAAGAAAGTTTCTCCAATGTCGTTGTGTTGGTGACTGGAGCATAAAATTCGTATGTGAGTAAACTTTTTCACTAATTTTTGAAGGGGCGCCCACTCTGCAATGCAATGAGAGTGTAAGGATCTTTGATTTGAAAATAGAATATATAAATCCATGGTCCGGAGCATTCGAAGCCTTAATACTGGAATGTTTTGCAATGAGAGTGTAAAGATATTTGATTACTCTATTTTGTCAAATTTTCAGGTATGAAGCTCAAATGTATTTTATTTTATCTATATATAGAATATTTGGTTGTTTTTCTAGTAAAAATAAAATATATATATTAAGATTAATAAAAATTATCTAGGAAAGGGTGGCACTAGGGGGAGGGGTGTTGTATGGTCTCAAAGGAAAATTGTTTACAAGGTATGTACGGGGTGGGAAATATGACCAAGTCAAAATGCACAGTCTATTAAAGGTTTGCTTCTGGCTAAAGCCATTCAAGTGAATAAAATTGTTATCCTTAGGACTTGCTTCTTATTATTCAACATCTTCATACAGAAACTTAGCCAAAATACAATCACTTGGAAAATCTAATGAATGCAATCATAGCGTTGTTGGGCAGACTCCCTCATAAAGATTTTTTTCACATTCTAAGAAACCAAAACATTGAAGCCAATAAGAGTGTTAATCATGCATGCCAGCTCCAAGGTGGGCAACTCGAAATTAATGGTGAAACAAGATGGTGCAACCTACCATAAAGTCATAATAATGAACATGATAATAAAAAATTATATGATTAGTGGTTAGTCTCATATCTCACTCCAAAGGCAAAAGCATACTATGGGAAAGAAATTTCAATATATAGATGAGAGTTTGACTTATAGTGTGGCATCCCATCATAATTTCATGCATGTATCTAATGTAAACACAATCATCTTATCATGCCCAATCCTCATCTAATGGTCGCAATGTGAGCACAGTATAGATCACCCGCTTGGAAGTATTGATTACACTTCGTAGCAAGGCAATTATGAGTGGCTCCATGACCCTAACTTACTCATGTGGACTAACATGGCTAAGGCTTAAGATAATGCATTTGAACTCTTGCAAACAACAAGGTTCATTCATTCCCAATTTACTCACAAAGATAATTGGTTGTAGACTCTAGCAGATACAATGGCTTCCCTGACACTACAAGATGGAGGAAGTTATGTTTACGGTTATGAGTTACACAACTAACTCTATGTTGCGCTCAAAACAAAGGATTACCAATGGATTTTATAATTGTATTATTATGTTCATGTTGGTCTACCAGTCCACCCTTCCCGTCTCGCAGGTGAAATTGTTGCCTAATTGGACACAAGCTCATCATTGACACTTGATGCAGTAGGAAAATTTGACAAGGTGGCAGAGGGTTGAAGATTGGTTGCCTCAGTGTGGATTTTTTGGTGTTTGAGGACCTCACAATGAACCCAACGACAAAACCAAGCAAGGAATTTTCATCTCAAAAATATGTATGTTTTGTTTGTCACTTTAGCTCTCGTTAAAGACCCCTAACTCTCATGGGATGGTAATGCCCTGCATCCCCTATCTTTGGTTAGAAAAATTAGAAATCTTCTCGGTCTAGTGGCCTTCGACTCTCCTTTTCATGAGCCTGTACCTATTGTAGTAGGGCAAAACGCCTCTGTTGACTATGGGGAAACACTACAAACACTACGCATTAAGAAATAGCCTGGAGATAGAATGTGGAGGCCCCCTACAGGAATGGCAGATAGTAGCAATGGTTTTGGGAGAACAAGTCATAACTATGTGGATGCAATTACTCAATTGAAGCATAAAACAAATATTTTGCAAGTGGATTTTCTTCTACTGAAGTTTAAATTAAAGGATTACAGTTTGTTTACAATACAAGTGTTTGAGGAAAATCAACCACTCAAAGAAAAATTGACTAGACAAGATGATGAACTAGAGGCCTTACACAATCCTTTAGTGGAGGTTTGAGACCAAATTAATCTACTAAAGACCAAGGTTAGTGACAAAGATTATGCAAACTAGACTCAAGAATAGCAGTGCTTGGACCTTAACAAGCCAGCCATTGTGGAGGACCACAAATGTCATTGAAGTATGTTTCCATGCAAATTTTGCTTCTTGCTAGGTAGTTTTGTCGTATATATAGCTTTAGGAAAAGTTTGGAATTTGACACAGCTTGTAATTTTGTAAGCATGCCATCGACACTGTTTGTCCCTTTGGATTTACAGGATTATGTTCTTATTGTAAAATTTCTTATGTATATGTTGTGACAGAGCATAGATATAATACAAATCATACCCACTCTTGTTAAAAGAATAAATAAATAAAATATATCTAGGAGTAGGTGTTCCTCCCCCTCCTTGATATGTTGTTAACTCACACGAAAGGGGGTTGTGGCTTCCACTGTACTTAACGCATTGCATGCATTTATGTCACTCCATTGATCATGGCATGATGTCGACACAAGGTTAAACATCATTTAAATATTGCAGGCCGCATAGGGAGGTACAAGAAGACTGAGCAGGGGAATTCTATCAGATTGGCAGAGTTGGAGGGAAAATTTGACAGTATAGACTACAAGTTGACCATTCTAGCCAAGAGATTAGCCAACATCTCCTTCTCTGTAAATGAGAGTAATGAATAGTCATTATGAATGCCTAGAGATTCAACTCACTAATTGTTATAACTCACTAATTTTTGCTTGCAACATTGGTAATCTTGTTGCTCTTCTCATATCAATGTATGTCAAAATTTAGCACAATAAATTTCTATTTACAAAATGTTTTAATTAGATAAAATCTTAACCTCCTCAAAACTTATTTAATCTAATTTCCTTTCAAACTCACCAATAACAAAAAACAACTAATCAATATAATCATTATTTAACATAATATAAACAAATAACTACCAAATGATAATAAAAATTATTTTTTTTTTTTTTTTTTTTTTTTTTTTTTTTTTTTTTTTTTTTTTTTTCTTTTTTTTTTTTTTTTTTTTTTTTTTCGCATTAATATAATAATAAATTTATTAATAAATTAAATTTTAGAGGTTAATTTAATTAAATTTATTAGTTTTTTTTCACATTAATAATAATAATAATTATTTAGTTAGGTCCTTTTTTCCTTCTCACTGAGGTTTTTACTTTCTTCAATTTACATATCTTTCTAGCATAGTCTATACGTACAAACAAATCAAACTAAATATTCGTAAAAAAACAAAATCATATAATTACACATAATTATAAAAATGAAATGGTTTAAAATTAAAATTCCTTTGGAATTGGCTTTTATATGAATGAATATAACAAAAATAAAGTATCTAAAGTCATTAGACTTTTATAACTTATTATATAATAATTTTAAAAATATTTTAAAATTGGTATGAATTATTATAAGTTAATATTTTAGAACTAGATTATTATATTATTATTTTATGTTATTAATTCTTATAATATCTTAATGGGGGCAAAAGCCTTTCCTCATAAATAAGTGGCCAAAGTTGTATTTATATTAATTGGTTTCTCCAATAGGACAAAAATTATATTTTACCAAAAAATAAAAAAAATTGTTTGTTACGTTTATCTTTCTTATGGGACAAAGTGTCATATTTTATAAAATATAATAGTATAAAGATAGAGTATCTTTTATATTCTAGAGTATAGTATAAATTATCTAAATTTTCATATATTTTAGTTAACATAGAAATTAATTTGAGGAAGATTTGTTTCCATATGTGGGAGATTTTGCTAATGGATAATTATTTAGATATAGAGTTGGAGGAGAGTTGCCAATTAAAGATGTTGATGAATGAAATGAGGAGTTTGCAGGTTTGATACTTTTATCTATTTAATTTGATATCTTAATGCTTGCATTTCATCTTCTAGTTCTTGAATTTATTGCCCTTGAGAGATGTGGATTTATGTACTTGAAGTTTAATTGGATGTTAAGGGAGCTTGTTGAAGTTTAAGCTAGTTGTCCTCCTGCTCCAAATCTTCAATTACTTCCTTTTGACCTATGGTATTTTCTTGGATGGTTCTTTTGGACTTTTGATCCATCTTTTCAGAAGCATTACTCCATGTTGTGTTGATTAGTTTTTCCAAGCGATTTAGAGAGTACTTGGATACAAGATGAATGAGAGACTAACTCAAAAAACAAGGGAATTGCTTTTTGTTCCTAGAGAAGACACTCGACTACAAGACACAAAGTGAAAAGCCAAAGTGGTTGAGGTAATTTCAAATGCCATATGCTGAAGTTGTACTCCCTTTCCCTTGCATGATGAGGATGACAGCTTCATGATGCATAGTATCCTTTCGAACTTCTTGTTTGTGTGTGCCGAATGAAAAGGAAAGCGAGATGCATGGGCATGACGTTGAATGATTGTATGAGGGAACTCAATATTATTTAACATTCATATTACAAGTATTCCTAGAGTTAATTCAGTTGTTTGTGTTATCACCTACCTATAAGTCAATATGTGCCTAGTCGTGTCCATGGGATAGGATGGTGGGAACCATCACCATTGAGAAGAAAGTATCAATAAGGTTTAGTATGGCTTGATTTTCTAATGAATCAACCCTTTTATTGTTTTGGCAAAGTTCATGAAGCACTTAAGTTTGTTGAATTTGAGTTAAGGCTATTCTAACCTTTTAAAAATAAAGTTGAGTCTCTCTTATGCTAGAGATGCATGAGAATGGAGGTTTCTCATTATTAAAAGGGAGTCGCCCACAATTATGACATGTTTGAGATTTTGAGGAATAACTTGCCTTCATCCTTGATAAATAGCATAAGCCTCAACTTGATTATTTGAAGCTCTGCCTAGGCTCCAAGAGAAGGTTAAGTTGTATTATTATATTACGAATGTAAATCCATCTTAAACCCAAGTCTATTAAGTTGTATTATTATATTACGAATGTAAATCCATATCTTAAACCCAAGTCTATCAAGCACCTAGAGGAATCAAATTTCTTAAGGTGATTTTTTTATCATTTAAGAAATTTGATCCCTCTTAGTGCTTCATAGATCTAGGTTTAAGATGGATCTATGCTGATTTGTTTTTTTAAGGTGTTCTCATATACATATATACATACATAGTTATTTATTTTTCTTATTAGAAACTAAGTAGATTTTTTAATTATTTTTTCTATTTCCTTAACCAACTCATAATGAAAAGTAAATTTGTGTTGTTATTATTATTGCCATGTGGTAAAATTTACAATATTTTCAATTTTTAGTTATAACTTAAAAACATAAATCTAATTTTATTTTAAAGTCAATGTTTATTTCTACTTAATGCAAGTATTTTTTTTAATTTTTTTTTATTTATTTATTTATCTTTTATTTATTTTATTTTTTATTATTTTATTTTATTTTTATTTTTTAAATTTTTTTTTATTTTTTATTATTATTATTATTATTATTTTTTTTTTTTTAATGTTATATGGTGTTACATGACAACATCTCCCACATACTGGCCTATAAAGCACCTCACCACTCTTTGTGCAATTAAGTGTATAATGTTTTAATAGGAAATGTTGTTTATAAACATGTTTTTAAAATTTTACACATTCATTTTATTTTAATATATCTTAAATTATTTTCCCCACAGTAGGTGCTAATGGGTACATGGCAAGGCATAATAAATTGATGGGAGATGGGAGGGTGGTGGAGTTGAAGACCACCTCCCACCTAACAACATGATCAAAGATACATTCCTGCATCTGAAACATTATAGTGGTGGGTGGTAAGGTTAAGATGGTGCTT
>APFE030750876.1:83901-105140 GCA_000404065.3 Pinus taeda | reverse complement strand
TTTAGGGCCAGACTCTCAAGGAATCATATATCAGAAGTAAAGACCTCGACGGGCCAAGTCTACAAGGGCAGTCAGCAAGTTAAAGAAGCCGCAGCCCAGCACTTTCAGAAACTCTACACCCCGGAGGACCAAGGAGATGAAATGGAGGAAGCTGAATTTCTCAATCACATTCCCTCTCTAGTCACTGATGAAGAAAACACAGAATTAAGCAAACCTGTCACCGAGGAAGAAATAATTAAGACTATCTGGTCCATGGAATCTGATAAGGCCCCTGGCCCCGACGGATTTTCCATCCATTTTTATAAAGTCTGCTGGGATATTATAAAAAAGGATCTGCAAAAGATGATAAGGGATTTCATGTCTAAAGCAAAGGTCGGCGGCAGCACGAACTCAACCTACCTAGCCCTGATCCCCAAAGACTCTAATCCGGATACCTTTGCCAGATTCAGGCCAATTTCACTTTGTAACGCCTCCTATAAGATCTTAGCAAAGCTGCTAGCCAACAGAATGAAACCCCTCCTTCCTAGAATCATCTCTACTGCTCAAGGAGGCTTTGTAAAAGGTAGACATATACTAGACAACGTCATTCAAGTCCAGGAGACCACTCACTCCAGTAAGCAGAGGAAAGAGAAAGGCATGATAATAAAGCTTGATATGGCGAACGCATTCGACAGAGTAAATAGAGCCTTCCTCAGTAAAGTACTGCTCTCATTCGGCTTCTCCACACAGTTCGTCAATCTGCTCAAAGCATGTATGAATAACCCCTGGATCGCTCCTCTCATAAACGGCAGGCCGACTACCTTCTTCAAAGCCAAGAGGGGCATCAGGCAGGGATGCCCTCTATCCCCCTACCTCTACATCATCTTGGCCGAGACCTTAAGCAGAAAACTTGAAGCCGAAAGGCTGTCAGGCACCATTCCAGGCCTTAAATCCTCCAACAGAACAAGTTCCATCAATCATGCTTTGTTTGCAGATGACTCGATCCTTCTGGGGGGCGCCTCAATCAGAATCGCAAAAGCCTTCGACAAAGTCATAAAGAATTACTGTAAAGTTTCTGGGGCTCTGGTAAATGATAGCAAAAGTGAAGTATACAGCTGGAATATAGATCAGCAGGCCCTTTCCGCCATAGCCAACACCCTTGGCTTCAAAGGGCACTCTCATTGGGAGAAAATCAAGTATCTCGGCCTCCCTATAATCTCAGGAATTAATAAAAGATCACTCTGGACAGACATCATCAGCAAAATTAAGTCCAAGATCTCGAAGCTGGGAGGCCACTGGTTGACTAAAGGAGGTAAGGTTATTTTACTCAAATCGCAGCTCTCTTCTTTATTAATCTATCAAGCTGCTTTCTTACTTGCCCCCAAAAACATCATGGAGCAAATCTCCACGCTGCTCCGAAACTTCCTCTGGCAAGGCGGCAGGGGCAATGACAAGAAGCTCCATCTAGTCAACTGGGAAACAGTCAAGAAACCCATCGACGATGGAGGTCTGAATATTCGAGATCCTTCCTTGGTCAATCTTGCATTAGGAAGCAAGATTCTATGGAAAATTTTCAAAGAGCCTTCTCATCCTGTAAGTCTCACCCTGCGAGCAAAATATACAAACACCGTAGACTTGAGAAACCTCCACCTGGAAGACACTGCCAACTGCACGCTGCTTTGGAAGCTTTGCCTGAGAAGCAACAAAAAATTCAAGAGACTCATCTATCGAATCCCAGGTAATGGCAAAGGAACCAGGCTCTGGCTGGATAGGATAATGGGGAGTAACGCTCTCATATACAATGAAGAAATCGCAGACTTAAGGGAATGGCTAACAGCAGCAGGGAAAACAAGGCTGAGCGATATTTCAGAGTGGGATCCGAATGGCGACTGGGTTGACTGGGCAATCCCTGCTCCTCCAGAACATCTCCAACAGCAAACAATAATCCTCAGGAATCTCCTCATTGATGCCGCCCCGATACATAGCTCGATGCCAGATCGCTGGGGATGGGGACGCACTGGAGAATACTCAGCTTCCGAGGGATACAGAGCTTACCAGGCAACGGGGAATAGCATCCATAGTCCGACTCTGTGGAAGAGTATTTGGGACTCTGCAGGCCTTCCGAAAATAAATTTCTTTACCTGGACCTTGATACATAACAAGATTCTTACAGGCGATAACTTAACCAAGAGAAACTTCGCTGGCCCCCATTGGTGCGCCCTCTGCAGATGTAACGCTGAAACAACTCATCATCTCTTCATAGAATGTCAGTTTGCAAAAGAAGTCTGGGGTTTCTCGCTCCAAGATTTTCACTTAACCTCCCCTGAATCGAATTCAATTCCAGCTCTCTTCGCGGACTGGATCCACAGGTATCCTAGGCGCATCCCTCAGAAATCGATTTGGCACAAAATCTGGAATGCGTTGCCCAAATATGTCTGTTGGAAGATCTGGTTGGCCCGCAACCAGAAGGTTTTCTCGGACCTCCGCCTATCGCCCCTGCAAGTAGCAGCCAAAGCCAGAGCTTTGTTGATTGAATCAGTGCAGCACCATTATGTCAAAGAGGACCCTTTCCTTCAGCAGGTTGAAAAACGATGGCTTGGCAAATTTGAACCGCAGCTCAAGAATTCTCTCCCCTCCCCCATGCTGGAGATCCCTGACTGGAAGTTGAGAGAAGCAGACGGCCCCTTTCAGGCTTGGTGGCGAGCTCAAAATCGAAGCTCAATCTTCTTCGACGGGGCTTCAAAAGGAAACCCCGGTCCCTCAGGCGCTGGCGGCATCATCTTCTCGCCAGAAGGGCGATCCAAGGTCTCCTTTTGCTGGGGCCTCGGAGTGAAGACCAACAACCAAGCGGAGCTGCTCAGTCTACTCAAAGCCTGCCAAATCGCCAGAGAAAAAGGAGTCAAGGACATCCAGATATTTGGAGACTCGGAGATCCTCGTCAAAAAGCTGAACTACGGAGAACTCTTCAGAAACGCCGACCTCAATAGAATCCTGGAAAGATTGAAAAGAGTCCTCACTTTCTTCACAACATACAAAATTTATCATATCCTCAGAACTTCAAACAGCGAAGCAGATATGATGGCAAACAGAGGGAGCGCCCTGGACAGAGGTTGGTTACACATTAATGAGGTCAAAACCATAGAATTGCCTCCTTAAGTATAGAATCAGTCGCTGCTCGAAATGAGTAAGCAGAATGTAAGCTGGGCTGCCACGGCAAAGCCCCACTCTTATTTCTTTCAGCTCTATTAATATATCATAACCGTTTTCGTTAAAAAAAATAAAATAAAATTAAATAATAATTTTGAAATAAACTTGACTCATCTTCACATCGGTAACTTAAAAATAAAATTGTTAATTCTTATTAACTTCATACGATACTCCAACGAAAAGTTAAATTACCCATATTTTTATTATAATAATATTACCTTTCAACAAAATAAAATCGGCTTATGCCCTTAAATTGCTTTTTCTTTGCTAAGAGCTCGTTTTTTTAGGACATAAGGAAATATGTTAACGGTCCAAGACCCACAGGTATCTGGTAGGAGGTATCTGGCAGGAGTGAAATCCTGCCCACTTACGGACCACCAACAGGTTATTTGAGGTGGTATGGTAATGAATAACGATGATGAATCAACCTACACTCGCAATTAACATCCAGAAATAATTGTCCTCATTACTAATTTGACAACTAAATTATAAAAAATATTCTCACTGTAAAAAACAAAATTCACTAAATAAATTAAACTAATAAACTAATAAATTTACATTCTTACACTTTACCAACATTACCCCCACATTATTCATTTTACCCCAGAGGATAACATAAAAACAAAATTCACTAAAATAAAACAAATTAGTACATTTAAATTCTTACACTTTAACAACATTACCACAAATTATTCATTTTACCTCACATGATAACGTACAACTCATAGTTAGATCTCATGGTGATAGATATTGCAATAGAAGAATGATGATGTATTATAGACTTTAAAAACCTTATCACGTTTCTTGGTGACCTCAAAAGCTATAAGGTAACTTACTCTTTCATGAATATTTTCCAGTGTTTTTTTCTTCTCAATTCCAAATGTTTTATTAATACTTAATTTGTTGAGAATATATACATTTTGGACAATTGAATATTTTAATATTAGATTATTATGTCGATGGTGATTAATTAAAATTAACATATATATATAGAGGTTTTAATAATGATATTATTAATTATTTTAATTTTTGGTTATTTGTTGGATGGGAAGAATGTATTTTACTAATTGTGTTTATACATTATGATTTTATTTCACTAATTGGATTTATATAGGTCATGAATAATGTTTCTATATGTATAATAATGATTTGTATTTATATTTATTATTGATGTGATGTTGTAAATGGTCTTATCAGGATGACATTATCCCTATATTAGGAAATCACTTTACATTAACATTGCTCATATTGTTATCTGTGTTATAATTTATATCACATGAATAATATTTCCAAGACATACATGGTTTATATGACCTATGAATATTAAGAGTTCTATTATTTTAAGGTATGAATTCATGGTCTTGTTGTGATAACATCATTTTTTATTCAGATATAATCGTGTATAGTGTCCTTTTTAGTAGGCAATTTTTTTTGCTTAAGGTTATTGTGTTATTTTTATAATAATGGAATATTTTCATATTTGTGTTTCAAGACACATTATATTAGTTAATATAGATCTTCATTTACTTTAAAATGTAAATTTTCATATTAATATGGAATTTTATTTTATTTTAATATTAAATTTTATAATTTTATATAAATCGTTTTTTTATATCTATGTTGATTTTTTTTTTAAATCAATATTTTTTTAATGTAGACTTTTTTCTTTTTTAAGTTCAAATTTTATATAAAAAATACAATTTAAACATTATTCCTTCATACAATTTAAACATTAATTCTTTTATGTAGTTATGTATTTAATTTAATTTTAATTGAATAGGTGATTTGAACCTATGATCGGAGGATATGAAATTTTAAGATGCTACAAAATAAATGTATTCAATCATTGTTTCATACACATATATGTAATGCCCTATTTAATCTTATCATGCAAATTTTATTAGTGTTTAAATTATCTGAAATTATTGACTTATAATTATCAATAAATATTGGTATATATCTACATTTGTGAAACTATAATTTTATTTACTGATATAAATTTTATTATTGTTATTATTCAATTCCCAACTTGTCTTCTCAAATTTAATTTTTGGACACGACGTGGTCTCCTTCCATTTATTGCAAATTAAATATCCATATCCCAAGGTGTCTTTTCAAAATCTACTTGGGATAAGAGATGGTACTCTCCAATTTAATTTCCAAATTAAATGTCCATATCTTATCCCCAAAATGTCTTCTCAAATCTACTTTGGACAAGATATGGTAAGAAAAATCCAGGATACTAAATGAAAGGATGAGGGGGTAGTCATGACATTAATGCTAGGTGGTTGAGGTGGATGGGAGGAAAATACATAAAAGGGGAAGGATGATGAGAGGAGAAGGGGGGAGAGGGGGTCCTTGGTCTTGGTTTTGGTTTGGAGGATTTTGTTTTGGGAAGGAATGTGGATAAACAGAAGGGAGAGAATGGGGAGATAAAGAAGGGAGATCAAACTTGGATCTGGAGAGTGTTTGTTAAACTTTGATACACTACATCTGGTTGGATTTGGGCTCGAAGGGCTAGGGAACCTGTGGAGGTTCCCTGGGCTAGGAATTACTTCCTAGTTGGCTGGGAGACAAATCTAGTTGGGTAGTCAAGAGGAGCATCCCAACAGAGTCAGGAGCTCATGAGCATCTCAATTAAACTATTGGAACATGTATTCCTTCATTTATTGATAACTTATGTAAATGGTTGCAATGAAATTCTTACTTATTTAATTTATGGTAAATAAGTTTTAATGGTATATTGTCATCTAATAAATGTTTAGATATAAATAAGTTATTTCCCTTCTTATTGTGTTTAAAATTAGATAAATTGAGTTTTAGTTAGATGACCCTAGGTGGAATCCTCACAATACCCTCATTTAGAACATGTCCTACAAGCATTGCTTAGCCATTATCGTATGTATCCCCTTAATTACGCTTAAATTATTCCAAAATTTTAAGGGATAGCCACATTAAATAATGGTGTGCATATGTCTCTAAATAGATATATGTGTATGTGTGTCACGATAAATATTATTAGACACAATGATAAGGTTTGTATGGTTTATGCTAGTAAGATAAGAATTTTTATACAAACATATATGGGTGCATAATGTTAATTAAGTTAGAATTTTGACTGGTACACATGATCTCTACATCAACATATACAATTTTAACCACATTCACTTATATGAAAATTTCTATATAACAAGCATCGTTACATATGATATATCGACAATTAAAGAGATCAATCAAATTTTATGCACATATGAACATATGATACCTTTTTATTGTGGAACAATGATCTCTTTTGGGTAGCAATTTGACTACTTAAGTTTATAGAGGTGAACATACCCTAGCCTATTACAAACCAAACCTATGACCTTTTGAAAAGAAATACATACTCTTAACCATTCAACCATTCAAATTAAAAAATAATAATACATATTTTTAAACTAAAATATAATTAAATTTCCTTGACTAAAAAATAATTGGTAAAAATATAATAGATGTCCCTAGACTAAACAATAGTTGATGTTTTCTAAGGTGAAAGTAAATAAGAGATAAGAATAAGGTATACATGCAATTAATTTTAATGGACCATCTTTGTGCTTACATTTATATTGTGAAGTTAAACATTGTTCACACATAGAGATATTTATATTCGTATGTGTTAAGATCTTTTTCTCTAGACTATTAAGCCCAAGGAAAACCCCAAATACTTGAGGATGGTATCTATGATAAATCCTAGAATCTTTAGGGTACAAGATCAATCAATAATACTTTTGGAAGTCATTATAATAATATACTCGATATGAATTCAACATGTCACTTGTGGGAACGAACTTACATGGGGATGATAACAATTATTCCTCCTAACCAACCAAACTAAACCCAGTTGACAAATGGAATTGAATTCTATTTATTTATTTTTGGTATCATGTTTTGAAAAAGACATTAAGGTGGACTTTGATCCACTTATGTGTACACAGGTCGTGAGCCAAGATATTGTCATATTTTTCACATTTTATTTAATATTATAATTCTTAAATGATTAAATCTTTACTTAATATAATTTAATAATTAATTTGAATTTTGATTTTATTAATATAATATAAAAATTTTCCATTTATTTTTATATTTAATTATATTTTTTATGTTTAAAATGTTGTATGCTCTCATTTTAATTTTTAAATGTTTTATATTACATGTTTCATATGATGATGGAAATTAATGTTTATTGAAACTAAAATTCATTTATTGAATAACATTTAGTTTAAATTAGAATTTTATTTATGTGCTTAAAAATCTTTAAGAGAAGTGTTTCTAAATTATCATAGTTTTGATGAGTTAAAAGGTTAGGACAGTTGATATTGTAACAAATATTTTGAAATTGCGATCTAATGTTGGTGCATGTAAGGCATTTTAAGAGAAAATTATTTTCAACTTCAACCCTCTTAGTATCACATAGATGATAAATTCTTCCAACCCACCATGTTTTGTAAATTATCCAATACCCAATTTCACTATGGAGCTCCTGTGAGTTTGTTCTTACATTATAGAGTTGGTTTTATTTGTTATATTAGAAAAAATAAAGAAACACTTTTAAACTTCTAGATTGGGATTTATCATTTCCTTATAATATCTTAATTTTCTTTTATTCTCTAATTCCATAAGTGCACCACAATCTCTCCTTAAATTAAGATGTCATAATATTTGTAATATTATAATTACTTTTTGGGATAATGCTGTTGGTAGTTTGTTGCCCCTGCGAGGGTTATCCAGTTTGCACTGGTTGCTCCTTTTTTAGAGACACAGAACCCCTGTGTGGGATGTTTTTGTTCAGGTGTGGGATGTTTTTTTCAAGTATGGTGCCCCTGCAAGGGCTGCTCTTTTGAGGACCCTTCTCAGTCCAGAATGCCAAGGCTTGGCCTCAGGCGAAGAAACTCCATGATTGTAATGTTTTGACTGTTACTGTAAATAATAGATTAGTCTTTTAGCGAGAAAAAAAATATATTATAATTACTTTTCCCGTATGCGAGTGTACGTCGGAATTGATTTGATGGCAGGGGAACGGGACGGTAAGTGGCTTTGCCACATGGACATCCGTAAACCTACACACAAATCCATAAAACTAATTTACAACAACAGTAAATGGCATTTAAGTTGGCACTCTAATCAACTCGCCCATGTCTACCAACCTCGGGTTTGCATAATGGCGCCCTCAAGTGATTTACATTCCACCTCCTCTGTCTCTAATCCTATGCCTCTAAACTGCCACTGTCCCCTGGCTGCAGTGGAACCACGTTCACGCACTGCTACGGGCAGGCGCTGCAACATTCTATGCTGCATTGAATTTGGTCCAGGTAATCATTATTCGTAGAGTTTTTTCTGCAACTTTATTCTCCATTATGAGCTTGTTGAACTTTCTACCTTTGAGCCTACCTCTGAACTTGTTGAGCCCTCTCAATTCTCAGTGCCGACTTCACGTAGAAATTCTCTTCGTCCCCGTGTCATCATGCCCCAGCTTCGCCATAGAATGCGGAGCAGAAGAGGGATTAGCAGAGGCAGACTGCCTCGCTCTCCACCATCACCAGCCTCAGATTCCTCCTCCCCCTCGGCTCATTATGTCTCAAATCGCTATCCAGACACTCGCAGTGGCAGAGGCTGCTCACGAGCTCTCCACTCCCAACCTTCGCAAATCGCCTCTCCAACCTCTGACATCCCCTCCAGCTCACAACAACCCCTTCACTCGGCCCAGTTCATCTTATTGCTGCTCCCTGAACCAACCACTCATAACAGCCACCATATCAATTACCTTCCATGAGGAGCCAACCAACGAAGATGGATGCCCAACCTGCGAAGAGTCAGCCAATGACGATGGACGCCCACATTGCGCAAAGGAGAAGAGGGATAATCCTCAGGACAAGACTACCGCGAAGGAAAATAATAGCGATCCTTAGGCGAAGGCCGACACGGGTGTGTTGCAGCAGGAAGAGGACGACATGGATGCATACAGGTGTTTCATCATTGAAGAACAACCGTTAGCATTGCATGACACATGACTCACCAGCACAACATGACACATGACTCACCACACATCTTCGGGTTTCAAGTTTCTGGAAATCACGTCAATAGGATTATTTTGTGCATTTTTTAAAATTATGCTAGCTACTTTTTTCATTTGCTAGTTTCCCCTGCGTGGGCAGCAAGTTCTTTTTTGCAAATTCATTTTTTGGACTGGACTAGTTTCCCATCTCTGGGTAGTCTCAATCTTGTTTTGATGCTTTATGCCTTGAACCTTGGCACTAACCTACAGAGGCCAAAGCCTCAGTGTATTATTATGTTACAGTCATAGAATTTCGACTTACTTAGAAAAAAAAAAAAAAAAAAAAAAAAAAAAAAAAAATATACTATATATATATATATATATATAATATATATATATATATCTATTATAATTACTTTGCAAAGTGGTCTCTTCCTTTATCCCTAGTTGATTTAGCTCTATGCCACCCCACTTGAGTCATATGTATTTTTAATTCGAGTTTGAAGCAAGGCTTAGGAAGGTTCTTGTCTTCCATGTTGTTTATCTCATTCTTTCACATTAGATGCTTAGTCATAGTCATGTTTTCAATGAGGAAAGACCCACTTATATGATGATGATATGGTTAAGAACATGTGTCTCCTCCTAAGAGTTCATAGTTTCAAATCCATAGTGAAATAGAGTATGTGCAACTCCATAGACTTTAATCGTTTAAATCACTGCATGGAGGTGGATCCTTTTTCCAACAAACATGGGGTTCTCACACACCAATTTGGGGTATAACTTGGTTATGACCTTAAAATTAGATTATTATTATTCTTGTTGTTTTTATAGAGTATACTGCCTTTAATTTTGATATTACAAGTTATAAAACACTTTCGAATTGTTATATCTTTCTCCATACTTATATAGATATGTTGTAGACCTAAAATTCACAACCATATAAGATAGCATGTGTGGCGAGAGTCTCAAAGAGAAGTTCTTCTTATCCCATAACCAAAGGTATATTGACTTAAAATTGTTTTCAAGTCCATATTAGGTTTTAACCACTCCATTTATCATTTTCTCAATGCTATAGTTTTAGTTAAGCTTGTAATGAAGATTGATTCTAAGATATATGTATGAAGTCAATTCTTCCAAGTTGTGGATGCCATACATAAAATTAATGTAGCTCGTATTTTTGGATTTAATATCATAACATTCATATTTCAATATTAATAGTCGTACCCATACTAAAGCAAAAATCCTTGAGGATTTTTAGTTGCTTGTTGATATTATAGGGACTCCTTGCCACAAGAATAATATCATTAGCATAAACAAAAGGATGATGCCTATACCATTGAGAGTCGATCTAACATGACCCTATTTCTTCAAACAACCCTCTAACTTTTAAATGTATATGCTAAAGAGGGTAGGGGACAAGAGACAACCTTGTTGAACAATTACTTTCTTTCAACGTTCTTTCATCAACCCTCAATGTTCCTAATATTGGCAATAACGTTCTCACACAACCTTGTAGCAATAGATCTCAAGTTGAAAGGAACTTTAGGTCTTTTGACCTATTACAAAGGTTAGTACTAGGCACTATGTCAAAAAATTTCCTAAATTCAATTAAACAACATAAGCGATTGGTTTTATTATTGCAACACTCCTATATAATGATTCTAAGTGTAAAAATGTTGTCTACAATTGAATGATAGCTCCTACATCTAACTTGGCATTTAGCTCTTTTTCTGTGTTCTAACCATATGTTGATATTTTTTTGTTTTCCAGAATAATTCCATATAACTTGGCTAAAAGAGGGTCAACCATTATGGTCCTATAAATAGAGGGATTGTTTTTATCACTACTTTTAAAATACATATAATGACGTTTTGAGTCCAAGATTTAGGGACTCCAAAATCCTTCCATATGACTTGGCTAAGAGGGGGGCAATCACAATGATCTTGTAATTAGAGATATTATTGTTAACTTGCCTTTAAAAAAATAGGTAGAACAAGGCTTTAAAAAATGGAGGGAAGCCCTTCTTGACTACTAAATTGAAGAGCTTGTAATTTTTTGTTATTTATGTTTTTCACTTTTACTCCTAATTAAAAGCATTCTTATAATATTACTAACATTCTTTTTTAATAGATTTATTTTTGCATATGAAGACGGATGAAATGTTTAATCAAAATGTTGAATATAAGGCCATTTTTTTATTCTATTAAAAAAAAAAACTTTGATAAAATATTCACTATTACAACAAATGTATCCATCATGAGTTCACCATGTCATTTACAAGAATAGAATATATGTGAGGATGATGATATTCCATCCCAAAACCACTTAAGCTAGACCCAATCAACAAAAGGATAATAATATTTGTGAGTGAGATGTTGCAATTTTGAGATAAACTTTATATGGTTTCACATTGCCAACTTCAAATTAATTAGAATTCAAATAAACTATTAAAAAATGTTCCATAATCAAATTGCATTTAGAATATTAATCCAACATCAAAGATTGTAACAACCTTTTCACCTACCTCACAAGATATTTTCTGATTAAATTGCATTATCCTAGCATTTTCACCAAGAGGTGCAAAGCAATGCCGATAGGAGAAGTGGGGAATATGGAAGTAAGTAAAACCAACATTTGAGTAAAATGCCATCAAATAAATTTAATTTGAATTTCTAAATGCAACACCTATAAAATGTCGACCAAATGCTTAAAGCTCATATCCATCTCTTTTCACATTATACATATGCTTTAAATCCATGAATGTGGTACAAACTTCAAATATCTTTATGAAAGAATGCCCATGACTTCATGTAATCACCAGAGCCATAACTCCATTCCTTGGACCTGAATCCAACAACGATCTTCATCCACCAAAAATTGAATAGGTTTCAAATATGCAAATTATGGCATGCTCTTGCCTAAAAAGACCTAAAAACTATATATAGTTGAAAATATTATTAGATTTAGGCACTTTCAACACAACATTTGGTAAAGTTCAAAGCTTCGCATATAAGAAATTCAGATATTTGATCCACAAGTAGTTCCTATATAGGGAATGACTTCACATTAAAATAGTCCATAACATGTTCTTTTGGTTGAAATCTTCTAGGAAAAGGGTCTACCCTATACATTATCCTCTGCAACATAAGCAAAGCCATGTCTTTTGAAGAATTGGAAGCCATTGTTGTTGAAAGGAGGAAGAATAGCCTCGAGCTCTCCTAATCTGACGTGTGTTTGTTGTATCCTATGTCACCTTGTTCGATTTTGAATTTGACTTCGATGACCTTGAAGTTAGATAAAAAATCGACAACAAATTTTTTTGGAATAAAATTCCACATAAATTAATATATATATATATATATATATATATCAATTGTAAAATTTAGTAATGTTAATTATCATCAACATCAGTAATATATGTAAATGGATGCAATTCTAATTCTAATTCTAATTTAAACAAATAAAAAATAGATATTAAATATTGCACACTAACTAAAAATTGTCAAAAAAACCTAAAACTACTTCGCTTTTGTGTTACATTACTTTCATAGTCATTCTCTTTCATTAAAAGCAAGTAAACAAAAAATTAAAAGAAACATCGTTTTATAAGTATATACAGGAGAAAAAACCATCATAATAAATTAGAAAGAATAAAATAGAGATGAATGGATAATACCAATAATTAAATCATAGAAGAAAGAAATAACAAATATATAAAGAAGTCGTTAAGATGTTTCAGAAAAATCAAAGAAAATAAAATTGATACGTCAGAAAGTTAAAGAAATAAAGATGAAAAATTAACAATAAAAATAAGATAAAATATAAAAATTGATCGAAAAGAACCAATGTGCTTGGGTAGAAGAGCAATGTTGGAGTCGGTGAGAATTAAACAAGAGACATAGTTTTAACAACTCATACGCCTATCATATATTTTTTAAAATTTGGTGGGTTAGTTCTAAGTAAATTTTTAATTTTTATTTTTTATTTTTATTTTTAACATATATATTAAACTTAATAAATATACTTTTTTTAACTATAATGAGCATTTTGTATTTATATGCAAGTCTCTTGATGGGTGGCGACAAATATATCACATAGTACATAGTTATATTTTCAAAAAAAAAATCTTGAGTCCTTTTATCCAGCAAAACTACAATTTTTCCGAGATGGAATCTAAATTGGACAAAAGAAAATTGGGTTTTATAAGTATATACCTTACAAAATTGAGCCACCAAAAAACAAGCTTTACATGTCATATCATATCACTAATTGATAATGTAGTCTTTCATAACTTTGTAGTGCTGATCTATTTAGCTCTAAGGAATGGGAAAGGTCTTGATTCACCCTTCATTAACACATAAGTTTACATCTTTATTGAGATCGCAGAGAACATGGAAACATGTTATTGAAGAGAACCCTTTCACTGCTTTCCTAATTTTTATTCTTTCTAATGTTTTATTCTTCTGAGAAGATGTATTCACCAATTGTTGAATAAGGAGTGGGTCTCCCAAAATAGTGAGAAAAGTTACCTATTTTCCCATGATCACTCTGCAACTTTAACTTCCTCGGAGTCATAAAACTCCCTTGCCACATTTTAGGTAAACATACTTCAACACAACAATAATTAACAATTTTTTCCACATATAAAGTCATTAAAAAAAGGCAAATATTTTTATTTTTATTTGAATTTATAAATACTAAATTATAATTAATTCAAATTAATAATGTATTTATGTTACTTACAATGTGTATTTTTGAAAAATATATTAAAGAATGAGAGAGTCAACTTGACGAAGTTTGATACCATGACACAATTTAGATTGGTCGTCCCTGACAGAATCTGAGTAGGTGTCCCTCCCCTTCTTTATCGTTCATATGTTTACAATCTGACGGGTTGTATTAGTCTCGCTGAGTTCTAATTAATGCATTTGTCGGAGTTGAAAGTGCCCGAATCTAATAATATTTTCAACTATATATAGTTTTTAGGTCCTTTTGAGGCAAGAGAATGCCATACTTTGCATATTTGAAACCTATTCAAGTTTTGGTGGATGAAGATTGTTGGATCCAAGTCCAAGGAATGGAGTTATGGCTTTGGTGATTACATGAAGTCATGGGCATTCTTTCATAAAGATATTTGAAGTGTGTACCACATTCGTGGATTTAAAGCATATGTACAATGTGGAAAGAGATGAATATGAGTTTTAAGCAACTGGTCGACATTTTTTAGGTGTTGCAGTTGGAAATGCAAATTAAATTTATTTGATGGCATTTTCTCAAATGTCGGTTTTACTTACTTCCATATTCCCCACTTCTCGTATCGGCGTTGCTTTGCACCTCTTAGTGCAAATGCTAGTTTAAATTATTATTAAAGAAATTACTAAGGTAAGAACAATATAATTATATATGTATAGTGCGTAGGATTACTTTTACAAAATTAAAGGTTTAGTTTTTAAAAAAGTTAAATTTTGATGTATTTTACAATATAAATCAAGAAAACATACATATATATATATATATATATATACACCATTCAGGTAAAAGAAAGTTAATTTCCCTTTAAATTTAGATGTGTTAATATATGTAATATTGTACTTATTCTATAAAGTGACATCTTCCTCCATATGGTAATGATGTAGACGAGGTTTGGCATTTTTATGCAAATCTTGCTTGCGCTGCATGTGATTTTGAGGTGATATTAGGAATCCACTAGTTTTCTATGTTGTTTATTTTGTTTTTGTACATTAAGTACTTATTTATAGCCATGTTCTTTATGGGGAAAGACTAGATTTTATGAGGACGATAAGATAGGGTGTATTCCTTTTAATTTTAAGATTAAGGTTACTTGAAACACTTTTGGATTTGCTTTATCTTTCTCCATGATTATTTTAAGATGTTGCAACCCCAACTTTGACAACCATACAAGGTAACAAGAGTAACAAGAGCATCAAATATGAGTTTGTTGTTACTCCAAAGCCAAAGGTCCATTGATTTGTGTTTTCAAGTCCATAATAAGTTTGCGACGCTCTATTTATCCTTTTATCATTGCTACAATTTTAGTTGAGCTTGTGATGAAGATTGATTTCAAGATATCTTAATGAAGTGACTTCATCCAAGTTGTTATTGTCATATATAAAATTAGCATAAGTGATCATTTTGGATTAGACAATCATCAAAATTTATTTTGTGATTGATAATAATCATATTCATATAAGAGAAAAAAATACTTAAGCATATTTAGTTGCTTGTCGAGATCATAGGGACTCCATGCCATAAGAGCAATATCATCACGATAAAGAAGCTTGGTGATAACTATTCTAGCAAAAGACATAGCAACATACTATGCTTCCTAAAAGCAACCCTATTGTTGTTGATGTATATGGGTGTGGGAGAGGGGAGAACCTTGCTTAATTCCGATATTACAATTACTAAATTCGTATGACCAACGATCAAAGTTACTAAAATTGCCCATAATGTTCTCATATAACCTTATCACAACATATATAAATTTTCTAATATGTAAGTTAGTGTCAAGCACTATGTCAAAGGATCTTTTAAAGTCAGGAAAGCAAGAGAGGAAATTGACCCCAATCATAAGAAAATGGTAATTATAAAATAAAAACTCCTAAATCTCACTATGCCTTTACTGTGTGTGTGTTTTTTTTTCTCCTATGAATACATTAATCTTATTTTCCATAATAATTTAATCATAACTTGGCTAAAGAGAGCTAAATTTAGTGGTCCTATAATTAGAGAGATTATTTTTATCCCCTATTATAAAAGTAGAGAATGAAGATTTAAGATTTAAGAGAACTATGATTAAATAATAAATTGAAAATATTGTAAATGTAAAAATAATTACAATTCCTCCTATTTTAAAACTTTTGTTTACCATTTTCTATATCTTTAACTTTACTTTTTAAAATGGCTAGACTTTAAACTTTATATTTCTTAATAAACAAATTCTTCCTTTATAAAAATATTTTATATATTATCCATCCCATTAAAAAGTTTATGAAGTTTTTAAAATAAAAATCGAATTTCTTAAAACAAAATAATACTATTTTCTTTAATTTCGCTCTTAAACTTATCTCACATAATAGCCGTAACTCTCCCCCTCCATATTATTTGCTATTTATTATTTATCTTTCTGTTCAACATTCTAATTTTTTTTTAATAACAATTTTCTTTATAAAAATAAATATAACTAAAGCTATAGCTATATATATATATATATAAAATGTTAAATATTGATTAAATATAAAATTATGACTAGGTTTCCATCCAGAAGCAAACCCTGACCCAGACTCATAGCTAGGCTGGCCTATATCTAAATTCAATGGTTCTTCTGTAACAAAATTCTCTGCAAACTTGATGTTAGTTGACTTAATAAATGAAGCCAAATCTTTATTCCTTATACGTAACTTCACTCGCAGTAGACAACCTACATCTATGGATGAAGCCGAAATAAGCTGTGGGTGGGAATCAATCTGAAGTCTAGAACCTACAAACGAAATAGGAATAAGATAATAGGGTCGGTTCCATCGTTCAAGCTCTGAGTTGCGATCGACAAGAAGAGTGACAACATTAGTTCCCAAGCATTTCACGCTCCCTGTGTCGAAAATCTCATGGTGGGGATACTCTTCATGCAGACGAAAGAGGAATAAGATAATAGGGTTGGTTCCCTCGTTCAAGCTCTGAGTTGTGATCCACAGGAAGAGTGAGAACATTAGTTCCCAAGTGTTTCACACTTCCTGCGTCGAAAATCTCATGGTTGGGATACTCTTCAAGAATCTCTTTAACGTAAATAGGGTGCTTGAATCTCACAATTTTCCGGTCTAGTGACTTTTAATGGTAGTGGATCCGATCATATTATAAATCATAATTAAATTCCAAATTTGGTCCAGCTTACCGGGGTTTACAACTTGCAGAATTATTAAAAAGCCCGATATTAAAAGTGGACACGATATGGATAATAAAGTAGATTTAAATTCTATATTGGGTCCAGGGTGAACCAACTATATTGGAAAAGTTCTGACGAGAGAACTTGCCATATATGACACAGTATGACATGGGCCATCAGAGGTCAGAAATATAACCATGTCGGACTTTTTTGAGACATACCATATATAAAACTCCGATAAATGGGATTCTCCAATTTGGAAACTCCGATAAATGATTCCCTATATATTCCATGCATGAAAAGAAACATCGAAGTAATCCCGTAAGTTGGAGATGTATTAAGACTATATGTGTCACGCCCCCAGGCTGGCGGTAGTCTTCCAACCGTACTTGGCGAGGTGCGACACCACCGAACACTTTCTTTTCACCAATACTTATGTTCATGGACTACGCCTAACCATTAGTTTACTTAGTTTGTTTTTCGCAACCAAGTATTATTATGTTTTCCTTTATACCAATGAACACCCATACACATTCATTATCATCAACAATTATACATGAATAACACAATTGCATGGTATAAAGGGAGGGGCAACTCCCTGAACAATGAGTTTGCTCAAATACAATATATTAATCAACTTTGCAATGTTACAAAGCTTTACAAGTATACTTGGAAACACCAAGTTTCATACTTAGCCAACTTTACATCAAGGCCACACCTTCGTGTGCCAACCAAGTTCCTTGCCTGAGTTGGGCGAGTGCGCCCTCACACGGACTGCCAACCGCACTCCTCAACCAAACTTCGTTCACCTTGCACGATGGGTAGGAAACCTCACCCGAGTCACCCATTCACCCTTGCACGACGAGCGGGCGACCTCACCTGAGTCACCCTTCTCCTTCGTTTCACCCGGCGATGACCTCACTCGAGTCTCTGCCGCGTTCACTTGCATGATGGGTGGGCGACTTACCCAAGTCACCCGAGACACCCTTCGTTTCTTCTTGCACGATGGGCGGGCGACCTCACTCAAGTCCCCTTTTCCACCTCCGCGTTTAGTTCTTGATTTCTCAGACCCCTAACATGCCTGAGCACATCACATGCTTCAGAGATCAACTGCATGTCTCCATACTCTATGGATACTTTCATTATAATACAAAGATAACAATTAATTTTTCCAACAATATTTTATTGTGCCTTTCTCAAAACAAATAAGCTCACTTAGTCGCTATCAAACAGTTAACAACCTAGTCACATCCATGAAATTTGCTTTCAACCAATTAGGTTATACACATAAAGCTATCCTTTTCAATGTGGATCAGATTGGAGTTATTTGGAAAGTAGTGAATTCTCAGCAACTATTTTTTTAAAGAAGATTACTAGTTTAATAGCTTCAACAAATTTATGGAAAATTACAAAACATTCTTGACCAGCTACATTGTCAAGATCCTTAAATTGTAGGGTGTGGAGTAACATAAGCCTTGTTATGGTAAGGCATCAAAACATAATCAACATAGTTCAGCTAGTCGATGTTGAGGAACACTTTCCTTTCAGCCTATGCTAGAATTATAAATTAAAAATAAAATAAAAAACACTTCAAAAGATAGATTTTTTGATACCTATTATTATTTAATTGTAAGAGAACAAAAATAAAGCTTTTTTCAAGATAAATTGAAAAAAAATGTTCATTTATACAAGAAGCGAGAAGCTAAATCAAGACAATAAAAAATATTATTCAACACAAAAGTAGAATGGGCCTATAGATTTGTTCATAGACTCTACCAATATAATATTATAATACCAAGCCACTATCTCTAACCATTCACAAATAGATGATATAAAATTCCAACATAAGCACAACTAACACAATATGACTAAGAATATGCTACCCACAACAACTAAATGCGGTAGAGCATGAGATCTAATAAACACAATTGTGCACATAGGCCTCCTTCACCAAACAAGCAAATTCAATGATTTCATGTAACTATTGGTCTTAATGACAAAGACTGTGAGGATCAAATATCGAGATTTCTGAGGAAAACTTCATATGTTGCACAGTTATATAGCTCACTATACTTTGTGAATAGAAAAATATTTACTTATCAAATAAAAATAATAGTCACAAACCTTGGGAATTTTAGGTAATCTTCTAGTTTCATTGCTTTCTAAAATTGTCTTCATAGTCTCTAATAACATCTGAAATTTAGAGTCTTTTGGATCAAGTAAAAAATCCAGTTCCTTTGCCCATTCATCTGGTGACAAATAGACCCGAGTAGGTGTATTGCCTAGGTGTAATCTCTTTTGAATAATTTGAACAACGAACTGCCTGATAGTAACAGTTCCCTTCCCCAAACCGATTTCTTGGTTCCTGTTCTTCTTATTTTCGCCTCTCAACTTCCCCTTAGTTTCATGCTCATTCGTATCATTTTCCTTTACGCTTCCCCCCTCATTGTTGCCCCCTTTAGCAAAAACATCCTCGACAACAATTTCGCTTGGGAATCTTTTCTCCGCAGTTCCACCTATAATAAGCTTTTCAAGCAAACTGAGAAATTAGAGTGCTCAAACTACCTCGCAAGCCAGAAGGTGGGCTTGTCCAGGTCCCAAGCGGTTCATCTGGTCACGATAAAATGATCCATTCCTCCCCAGAATGAAGAAAATCAGAGAAGAACAGAGCAGAAATCCGTGCAACGTGCAACCCTCGTATCGGTCAGCCTGGAAAGCATATTCTTCAAGACAATAAATCTACTACAGTGTCGTGAGGAAGGACCTCACCATAAAAATCCTATCCGCTTAATTACAAATTTAGCTTTATAAAATATAGCAATTTTATCATTAAGTTAGTTATTTTTTCTACCTAAGTATTCTAAATTGCAACAATCTATAAATATTGCAAGTTTCTTTGCAATAACATATTCTATATTAAATTTATGTTCCACGTTAACACTTTCTTTGTAATTGTGATGCACATTATCTCCATAACATTTTTTCTTATTTTAATGCTTTTTGTTATTCAAATGGAGAGAGGTATTACATAAAACATATTAGGGTGAAGAGAGATATTATCTAAAATATCCTAGAGCAAAGTTTTTATATAAACATATTATGTTTTACATATTACCTTCATCATTATATAAAATATTTTACATAATACCTTCCCCATCCTCATATATGTAAAACATGATATGTTTTTAATAATATCTCCCCTAAGCCTCATGTAGAGGCGGGGGTATTATGTAAAACACTTTATATACTCAATGGAGGTAGTTATTATATAAAACATAAGAGTTGTTAGGATTAAGAGAGGTAATATGTAAAACAAGACATTAATAATCATAGTGGGGTAGGGAGAGTTATTAGGTAAAACATTTTACATAGTGGAAGTTGGTTTTATGTCACCCCACCCCATATGATATGGGGAAATATATTATGCAAAACATACTATATATTTTACATAATACCATACCCACCCTCACCATCATATGATGAGGGAGGTACTACATATGGTAAATTTTAGGGGCGAATTTTAGCCTTAGGGCGAAATTTAAGGGGTTTTTCATGTTAGAGGCGCGAAATTTTTATAAAACACCCATTTCATATATTTAGCCCAAATTTTGTTTAAAAAAATAATTATTTTTTTCATTTTACCCAAAACAAAAGGCGCAGATAAACTATCAAAAGACTCATTTGACCCGATTCGCCTAGTTTGGGAGGTTATATTCCATTACAATTGCTTTATTTTCTGCTTTGCAATGTTAATTTGTTTGCAATTGTCCATTTTCTGGTTTGGGAGGTTGTATTTGGTCCCAATAAATAAAAATATAAATAAAGTGGAGGCATGGTAAATAAATAAAACCTCTTTTTATACTTACCCCACAGTTATGGTAAGTAAAAAAAAATATAAATAAACTAGAGATATGGTAAATAAATAAAACCTCTTTTCATATTTAGTTAATAATCATATTTCTATTTAAGAATGCTCAAAAAGAGGTTTTATTTAAGTGAATCCTATGGGCCAAATACCATATTTATAAAAAAGGTATGGTAAATTAATAAAAATATAAATAAATGAGAGGTATAGTAAATAAATAAAACAATTTTTTTTATTATTATATATTTACTGCATAA